>JABCKW010000693.1:0-65076 GCA_014824385.1 Fusarium cyanostomum
ATATTAAATTTAGTATTATTATATATTTAATTTTCCTTAAAGTTATTTAAATAGAAATTTATCTTATTAAGAAAAAACTATAAGTTATTCTAATTATCTATATTAGCTGCTTAAAATATACTCCTAAGGGTTGCAGTCCCTCTTATAAATCAAGATGCAACGTTGCGCTCAATCGACAAGTCCCTGCATCTAGTCAGGGGTAGGTGTTCCTTCATTAAACCATGCGTTGATCGAAGCCATTCATTTCCAAATTTCATGCCGCGCAAACAAAGGGCCAGTTAGGCGGCGCTTGGGCATCTAAACCAGTTGACATGAAACAAATACTAAACGGCAACTTCCCCGTGAAGGGGAAAGTGCCTGCTGCCAATCGCCACGTGCCCGGGGACGTCAGCCAGGATCGGTCCCAGCATCACATGATCCAGGGGTTTATGGCAATGAGGACATGTCTCTTGCACTCCGGCTCCCACCCTCGTCTACCACATCGTATCATGAGTTCTAATGAACATCGGAAACAACGGCGGTTGTCAATGCACCGGCTATGCAACTGCCAATTATAATCCATCGTTAACCAACAGGTTTCGCTTTAAGTGGAAGCATCTGAGGGATCGATATTGAATGCGCTGGTCACGGAGCGATGGAGGGCAAGTCAAAATCTCCTGACCACAGTTTTCCCTGCATGAACTTCTGCTGCAACGTCGAGTGACAACGCCTTATTGGCTCACGTGGAACGAATAGCAGCTGGCTTTGCTTTTGAGGTAGGATTTGGATTAGGAGACGAAGACACAGAACCACAAGATGCGCGCTGAATCCAACCAGCAAGAAGACTCAATACAAATATGCAATGTCTGCCTCCGTCCTTTGCGACTGTTCAGATAACTTTTGCTCTATCACAGTAGCTGATCATCCTCACTGAGATTCGTCACCTTCTTGATCAGACCAGACAAAAGAGACATCTTGATCCTTTCCAATCTTTGAAGCCAATATGAAGGTCTCTAGTGGGGTGCATGCTTGTCTCCTTGGCGTTCTTACCCAGCATGTTGCGCAATCATGGGCGCTATCAGGAGAGGCGAAAGCAATGGTTGAAGACTCTATGGAGTGGATGGACAAGTTCTACGACCCGAAGATCTCACAGCTATATGACCTCGAATCTAAGGCGGCAATGAACCACGAGACACTAGCCTCTACATGGTATGCGGTCGGACTTCTTGCACGGAACGGCGACGGTGATGCCTCAAGGGCTGAGGATGTCATAAGATACGTCATCAAGGACCAGCATGACAACCCCAAAGATTTGTGGTATGGCGACTATACGCGAGAGCCGGAGGAGCCAACTGTTGGAACACCATGGTACCCTGCCCGCATGTACGGATCGTGGGACCCGAACTGGCGAGGCTTCGTCGGTCTCAGCTTCATCACGATATACGAAGAGTTCGGTGACCTGTTGTCTGACCATTTGAAGGGGCTTATACTGGAAAGTCTACATAACTGCAGCATTGGCGACTCATACCGCGAGGGTGGTGTCAACGGAGATAACCTCTATCCATCTTACAGCAACCCTGCAATCATGCGTGCAATCGGGACAAGCTGGACCGGTCGCCAAATAGGCGATGGCAATATGACACAGGCTGGAGAGGATTATGCGAAGAAGATTATTGACCTCTTTGACTTGCATGATACGCTTTCTGAATTCAACTCGGCGACTTACACCGGCATTTCACTCTTTGGTCTTACACTATGGTGTAAGTATGGCCATGAGGATAGTATTCTCTCCCAAAGAGGTCCAGATCTCCTGCGCGGTGTCTGGAATTACACATCGCAACTGTGGAATCCGGGGATGCGGAACCTCGCTGGTCCATGGGACCGTTCATACACGTTCGACATGACCAAGTCTCTCGGCATCCTATCTCACTTTCTCGCACCCATTATCGGGAGAAAAGAGGCGGGTGTATGGCAGTACCCGGAAGTCATGAGCCATGCCCGTGACTGGGCTTGGGCGCCACTCATTGCCGTCCACTCGGAATTCCACAACTCGTTGCTTTCGGATGATCTTAAGGAGTCACTGAAGATATTTGATGGAGAGAGGACATACAAAGGGAAGGCCTACTATCCGCCCTACGACCTTGATACACGCAATATCACGACGTGGCTCAGCGAGTCGCTGATGATCGGAGCTCAGTCGTATCGGACGCAGAGCGCAAACGGACCGTCGAATAACAAGGCCCAGTTCCATCCCGCTGTTGCACATTGGGCTTATGGAGATGATAGCATCGGATGGCTCAGCGTAAGTTAATACGGCTTCAGAATTCACTCCTGCCTTTACTGACGCAACACCCAGCTCCGTCCTACTGAGGCCCACGTCCTGATGCAAGTCTCGCCAAAGAAGCTGAAAGTGACTTATCCTGAGGGGACCAGCAGTTCTGTATTCACTTTTGTGGCCTCTCCCTCACTTGCGAAGAGGGATGTCCAGTCGTGGGCTGACATTCAAGGCATCTCGATATCTGTCTCTGGAAATGCAAATCTCGTGCCGAAGGTCACATTCGCTGGCCGATATGGTGGTTCGGGAAGTCCAATTTACGACCACAATTATTGGAGTTTAGTCCATACGATGCCTGCTGGATTTGAGGGCGCCCCTGAGATTATCATTGAGTTCGAATGAGACGTACCCTCAGAGGGATAAAGACCGACCGGTTCATTACACTGTTCGTGGGCACAAATATCCGTATCATACTGTTATTGTGCTCTTCTTGTATAGACCTGACCCCTGAATTGATATCACTATGCCATAACAATCACTTTGCCCTTGCTCAATGTGACAGCGAAAGCATTCTCTTTGTTGTAGCCAAGTCCCTGGGCACCAATCTGACTTTCGTTGCTTTTGGTCTCGCTTGATGGTTTCCCTTGCTGAGCAAGCCCTCCAAAGGGTCCCAAGCCGTAGGGTTAGATAATTCCGGGGCCGGGAGGATCTGGAAATGCGTGACAAGGTAGAGAATGACAATTTCACACCACAGCTATTTGCAAACATGGCGCAAAACATTGAAGCCGGATGCTCCCGTGATCTTCGCCCACCCGTCTTCTCACGGCCAAAGCGAAGGCAATGAAGACGATGAGAATGCGGAGCTGTTTTCTGCGGTTCTCGCCCATCTGAACAAAGACTGCCTCCCTCATCTCGCCGCAGACGTTCGTCAACAACGAGAATCGCAACACGACGGACAGGTTCCTACTGTCAAGCCACCGATATATGGCTCTTACCACGTCCTTTTCCCCCTGATATTCCCAGATGGCACACAATGGCTTGCAAAGTTTCCGATCAATGGAACGCCGAGCCACTGGGACCAGATCTCTTCCCGCGCCACAACCGCCGAAGCACTCACCATGCGCCTCTTGAAGCGAGAGACCACCATCCCCTTGCCGGATGTCTTCGACTTTTCTTCAACTACCGATAACCAGCTTGGCTCCCCCTACATCCTGATGCCGCTTATTCCTGGAAAACCTTTGTACGAAATCTGGTTTGGACATCAGCAGGGAGGCCTGAGCCATCAAACTGCCGAGAACTATTGGACTCGTGCTCTCAAAGACATAGCATCAGCAATGATACAACCCAAGCATTTCTCATTCGATCACGGCGGCCTTGTTACTTTCGACAAAAACGGCAGTCCATCTGGGATCGGCCCCATGCGCCACGTCAATCACCAAGCGATGTTGGACCGCTGGTTCATTCATAAAGACACCTCTGACGACCCAATTTACGTTGAATCGCCTGCGTTTGACCATCCACATGAACATTTCGAGTTTCCTTTGGGTCTTTGTGCAGAAGAGAGGCCATTTCCGAGGGGTGTCATGCTGCTGTTGAGGCTGCTAATCAGCTGCATACCATGCCATTTCGACGTCAAACCTTTCATCCTCGCCCATCCCGACTTTGATATCCAAAACTTCCTTATCTCGGACAACGGGGAGCTCCAAGGCATCATTGACTGGGACGGCATTGCGGCTGTACCCCGTAGCATTGGGAGCGAGAGATACCCCGGCTGGCTCACCCGTGACTGGGATCCCGCAAAGTACGGGTATCAGCAGTCGATGGACGATGGTGTGGTGCCAGAGGGCGTTTGGGAGGATGCTCCGAAGTGCCTCGAACACTATCGTGGGGTGTATAGAAACATGATATCGAAATGCCGCCAGGATGTTGAGGCTCCAGTGGAAGATCTTCCTGACGAGAACATCACTCGAATGTCGTTGGTGATCGAGAACCTAGCCATTGCAGCTCAGGACCCACAGTGTCGGAACGACATCATCCGCAAGGTCATTGACGAGATCGCAGTTGTGTCGGAGGGCAATGTGGATTTGAATTTCATGGACTTGGTCAACGAATTTGCGTCGGGAAGCGTGAGAGATGAAGTCATTCAACAGTTGAAAAGCGGTATAGCGACTGTATTGGCAAAGAGCGATTTATAAATGACAGAGGTCACTCTAAGGGGTGATGGTGGAAATTACGGGAAGTGTACTCCGCATTGACTCGGAGTTGGCCGCGGTATCTTGTCATGTAGTAGCAGTTAAATGGAATAGAGCCGGAACAAGGAAGACCCCAGTGGTTCTGGATTCGCTACTAGATGTTCCCGGCCATGATAGCGGAATGACAATGGTACTGGGAAAGGCGGCAGGGGACATGAGGACAGTGAAATGAGGACAGATTCCATCGTTGCAATGATTCCCGACACCGACAAGCAGGATATCTCTTTCGTACTGAGGGTTAGGTACTATAATAACTCACCTTTGCTCTCTCAAAGGCAAGGTGCTTCCACAATAACAAAGAACACAGTTTTTCCATATTTCAAGCATTATAACCCAATGCTTACCAAGACATCCATTTACATAATAGTGAGATAATCAATACTCTAAGACACTAAATAAAGGGAGAGGAAATGTACAGTGTGCCTTGGAGATAAAGAAGACTCTAATGTGTTTAGTGGCGTTGTGGCATTTATCATGGGGCTTTTATTTGAGAGCGGGATAAGTAAGGATTGTGGCCGGAATAGGATAGAGACGTTCGAGACTGGGTCGGGCGGTAGAGAGAGGGACGGCTAAGACCGAAGCGGCAGAGTTAGCCTAGTTGTTTTAGGGCTAGTACGCGTAATTCACCCCCCCTTCGTCTGTTACTAATGCTGCGAGGCATGTGGCGCCTGCTATGTAAATGTTAATTTAGTATTGCGACTATTTGACCTGCTACTCTACTTGCTGTAGATATAATACGATTTAATTATATGCTTTTAGAAACTACGTGTTAATAAGCCTGCTCCTATAAATAGTTGGACCCGTGGGAGATAACGCTGGTGTCTTAAAGTAATAATATAAATAATTACAAAATGTCTATTAACTTCCTAGCGTGCTATCCCGGAGTAAGCCAGGAACTATATAATTCTAGCACAGCTTGGATTTCAGCCATGTCCGTTCTAGGCGTCAGAAAAGGGGCAGCCCCTGTTTCCAGGAACGCTGGGCTGAAAACCAGCGGCCTCGAATGCTAGCCAAGTCTTGGTATCTAGGCCTTCTCCTAATATCGCCTAGTTTAGGCCTGTCCTCGCGCCGGAGAGAGAACTAGTTGTGGCAAGGAATGAGGATATAAGAAGGTGTCGGCCATCACCTTGTAAAGCTCGTACTCGACGCACTCAACAATCGACAACCTAGTCCTTGACTCAAACGCTCTTCTGCCTCTTATTTGACAACAACTAGCACAATGAAGTTCACCGCTACTTTTTGCACCCTTGCCGGGCTTCTCGGGTTGGCCCTCGCCGACGCACCCATCAAGAACAATGGCATTTCAGCCGACATTGTTGTCCCGAACAAGTACATCGTCACGTACAAGACGGGCACCGACTCTGGCAAGAGAAAGAAGCACGAAGACGAGATCACTAAAAAGGCCAAGAAGAAGAACAAGAAGGGTGTGGTTGACACGCTAAACCTCGGTGGGCACAAGGGCTACGTCGTTGAGATTCCGTCTTCGGAGCTCAAGGACATTATCAAGTCTGACCTGGTCAGCATTCTTCTAAGCTACCGCCTTTGAGCGATCAGCACTAACATTGGCAATTAGATCGACTATATCGAAAAGGACAGCGTCGTCAACGTCACTGCTGTGGCCGCCAGCTCCGAGCAGCTGGAGAAGCGCGCCCCCGTCACCCAGCTCTACGCCCCTTGGGGTCTCGCCCACATCTCGCACCTCGGCGGCAATGCCGGCTCGTACGATTCTGGCTACTCCTACAGTTCCACCGCCGGCGCTGGTGTTCGCGTGTACGTGATCGACACGGGCATCCGGACTACCCACGTCGAGTTTGAGGGCCGCGCCGTCTGGGGCGCCAACTTCATTTCTGGCTCGCCCAACACGGACGAGTTCGGTCACGGCACCCATGTTGCTGGTACTGTTGCTGGCAAGACGTACGGCGTAGCTAAGAAGGCGACTGTGGTGGCCGTCAAGGTGCTTGACAAGACCGGCTCCGGCACTATGTCCGGTATTATCTTGGGCCTGAACTGGGCTGTCAACAACGCCAAGAGTGCCGGCGTGGCCAAGAAGGCCGTCATTAACATGTCCCTTGGTGGCTCCTACACTGCCTCGGTCAACGCCGCCGTCCAGGCCGCCACCACTGCTGGCCTCACAGTCGTTGTCGCCGCTGGCAACTATAACGATGATTCCTCACTCTACTCTCCCGCTTCTGCTTCTTCTGCTATCACCGTTGGTGCCGTTGACGGTACCAACCATCGCACCTGGTTCTCCAACTTTGGTTCCTTGGTCGACATCTTCGCTCCTGGTATCAGCACACTTAGCGCCTACCACCTTAGCAACACTGCCACCAAGTACATCACTGGCACCAGTATGGCTTCTCCTCACGTGGCTGGTCTCGCTGCGTACTTCATCTCCAAGGAGAGCCTCTCTGGCTATGTTGCCGTCACCAACCGCATCCTCGGCGCTGCCGCCAGCGGTGTTGTTATAGACGCCCAGGGCAGCTCGAACCGCGTCGCTTACAACGGCGGCGGGGCTTAAGCGACACACAGCTATCCTGACCTTTAATATCTTGGTTAAGAAGATGAGTCGTGACCCCGGGTTAAGGTTCTAAAGGCTATCTCATGGTTGCAGGTGAGCCGGCTTGGTTCTATGATGATTCTATTAGGAGCCGTGCTTGCAGGTTATTCCTACTCTAAGGAGACTGGGTTTGGATTAACCTGTCTCTTGGGATTATATACTATTAGGAACTTAAGGAGCTGGAACAGACAAGCATGAGCTCTGGGTCAGGGAGCCATGCGTTGCAATTTCTGGTCGAGTTGAGCAGCATAGGGCAGAGGATATGGAGGCATGCCAGTAGCGAAGAGGAATGGCAAGACACCCTTGGGTCTGTTTTGACAGTGAAGATCGAAAACACGGTGGCGGACTGGCCTGGGCCTCTTAGTTTTACCAAGCACAATATTGTTTATTCACATTCTGCGTTACAAAGTGTGGCTGAACTAATTATGATTTAAAGTTAAAGTGCATCAACCTTTATAAAGCTACATAATCTCCTAGAACCTTCTACTAATTTAAACTTTAGAGCTTAACAATATAGCCTCTATAGCTTATTTCCTAGTTTGAAATAGGTACGTTCTTGATTTTCCCTTGGCGGCCTAGCTTTGCTGTCTCCGCAATAGACTCGCCGCCATACTCGCTGCTTGACTGAACCCCATCAGCCCAACCCAGGCGCCAGTGGCTCCTGAATTATCATCATTCTCCATGGCTGTCAAGAACTAATTATAAATCGTTTCAATCCCCTCTCTATCAGTGTAAGATAATAGAGGTCCGTCACCAGACGCGCAATCCGACGCAAGAATGACACGGCATTGTGTTTGAAAGATTCGAGCGTTTGCGCCGCTGCCATGAAGGCAAAGAATTCGAGGAAAATGAAGACTTGGATCATTTTGAGGCTTGCATAAGTGCTGGGATTCGATGAAATGTTCATATGTGACAGAACCAATCGTATGTTGAGTGTGATCAAGCACATGCAACCTGTGGCTCAAGGGAGAAAAGCCAAGGTCTTCATATATTTAACAGCTTCAAATGGTAAATTCTGCTGGTTTTTGTTTAATGTCCCTTCACATACAGAAATAGAGTCGAAAGAGACAGTGTCAACTGGAACAATGTGTAATTGCAAACAGTCCGGCTGATGTGTGTGCCTAGTGCTTCTGCCCTCCGGACTTATTTTCCTCCGTCTGTTGTTTTCGCAACGGCTACCTTTGGGCAAATATTCTCAGTGTCAGCCTCGTGCCGCTTCACGCTAATATATATTGTTTTGCCCAAGAGTTATAACTTCTGCTAACCCTGCAACGTAGAGCAGATGGAGCCATTTCCTTGATTAGAAGACTGCCTGTCGTATCTACGCATCAATCAACATGCTCAGCTACAACAAACTTGCTAGAAAGCACGTGCTGTTGTCGGTGGTACGAAGGGGATCAGTCGTTGCGTCGCCGCGGCATCTATTGAAAATAGAGCCCGAGTTACGTCGTCGGGTCGTCACAAGTCAGCGTAGACCAGACGATGAGAAACATTAAAGACGATTATTCATCTGCTCTAGCACCGGGGTTTGGTTGCGACTTGTCCAACGAGAGCGTCGAGGCAGACTTGGAAACACTTCCGATAGATTGGCAGAGCTGATCACGTCGTGATGACAGCCACCAACTCGCTTCCCAGGATAATCCAGGTCCAGAATCTCACGGCAGCAGCCGTTTAGCCAGCCTATATAAGCGAATTCTGGTCATAATACTCTTGGCGAAAATTGTGGCAAAAATCTACTCTGGAATGGGACTTCTAGCCTGAATGCAAATAGCAACGCTGAGGGCTTATTCCTTTTACGAACCATAATTCAGTACTTGTAGCCTTATCGATAGTACTCCGCTGTCTGGGGGGCCTTATGTCCTGACTAACATTGATCTGTCGTGATGCAGCTGGAAAACTTGATTGGAAGTGGATGCTATCAGTGATGTCAAACACGAGCTTCAATTGTACACCGACTACTGTGCTATTTGAAACTGAGTGGCTTTGATCTATCCAAACAGGTTCATTTGAGTATTAAATACAAAGAAGAAGAGATTGTAGCAGTGACATATTGACTGTAAAGAACCTATAGCGATGGCATCTATGGGTTTCAGATGGTTATATAGCCACCTAATATATTAAAACTCTTAAAGTAGCTTGGCTGTAAATCCGTCTTCCTCTATTCTGTAATCACAGATGGATGCTTTATCCCCCCCAACAAATGTTTTCAATAGGCGAATCAAGTCGTCAGCATCATAGCCCAAAATACCTTCTGATAGCATCTGTCCAACCTTTTTCAGCTCCACTCCTAATGCGCCGTTGTTTAAACTCGGAACCCTGTAGGACCCGTTTAAGGTAAGGATGAACTCATAAAGGGCTTTATATCTATACCCACGCCTGCCCAAAGTTCCGAGAGTTAGACATATCCCCACGTCATGCACCCAATACTCTCGCGAAGCTGTTGTGGGGGCACTCCTAGATGCAGTCACTGAGTTGGCGTCCAAGATATCCTGGCTCGATGGTCAGATAGTCCGGGGAAATGTTATTCTGAAGCCATCCCCTTGGCCGGCTGATGCATCCTCGAAATAAGATGGTGCGAACCAAGGACTGAGTTGATTTGCTGCCTCCAGTGGCCGAGCTCCTTCGGATGGATGTACCGCTCTCAAAGCTGGACGCACAGATTGTGTCGCCATTCCCTGGATTGGGAGAGGGTCACAGATCAACCCCCCCGTGCCTCTTATGGCGCTGCAGGCCAACTTTATTCGTGGCGGTCTGCGTCTTACCATGTGCTTTCACCGCATCGTCATGGACGGCACCGTAGCTGTGCAGTTCATACGGTTACTTGCGCTCGTGCTCTTCGGTGAACAAATCAGTGCCCCTTCCCTGATACAAGCAAATTGCGACAGATGATTCGTGGCATCGCCGTTTTCGCGGGGGCCCACGAAATACTACAGTGAATTACGCCGTCCACTGGGACTTAAGAATCTTACTGTTGCATCGCCACCCAGATGGTTCGATTATCCCCTCTGCCGGCCAAGACGTGCAATCTAGCCGCTATGCTCGTTCATTTCTTAGACTCCAACTTTGAGCGGATGTCTTGCGGTGGGTTGATTCTGGACGCAACAAACTCCCGGAAGCACTCTCCGACCCTGGCTGCAGAAAGTCCAGCCATTGCCGAAGTTGCCAGAAAACACGTTGCCAGCTGGGAGATGATGGATTTTCTTAGTCCCTACTACCTAGGTAATTTGATTCGACTGGAAGAATCCGGGGAACATGGCTAGGAGTGCAACCATTTTCAAGACCAAAGCAAGGACTTCAACGCACCAATCATCAGTTTTCAAGCGGATGACACTCCTTAGAGTTCAACAAGGCTCTGATTCCACTCAATAGCCTTTATAACTGCTGACAACCTCGAACCCTGCAGAGGCTCCACAGCTGTTGACAACATCCCCGGCACGACGTTGATCATGCAGGTGACGGAAGTGCCGCATACAGCTTCAGTCCAGCTAGGTCCCATCGAATTCGTTTGTGCAAGGCGTAGTTGTCGCCAAGCAACCTCCTTTGCCCGAGTCTCCCAATGTATACTACCAGTTGGCTCATGTTCCAATTTACACGGTTGTGATGAAGCTCTAGTCATCTTGTTGCGCTTCACATCATGGTTGGCCGAACAGATCATTATTTTTCACGTAGCCTTATGGTATTGAAGAGAATAATCTTTATATCCGTTCCTCTAGCGTTTAGTGTTGTGCTGTATCCCGATGGGCTCCATGCAACAGACAAGAATCAATTGTATAAGACAGGCTATGATGAAATATCCTTGACGCCAAACTCGAGCTCCTCCGGCCGCATATGGCAACTTGTGCGAGACTGCACATCCTGGCTGCGTTGATTTTCTGCATGGCAAGCTGCATCTCCATACCCGGAACTTGGACCTGTCAAGTTATGGATACTGCTAGTTGAGATTCCAATTTCAAGATCTTCCAAACATTCCCTCGCCAAACCGTGAACCTCTGCCAAGAGCCTGAGTGCTTCAGTCAGCTGTGTCTTACCAGCTTCCCACTCATTGCTCGGGCAGGTCATGTCGGCCAGTCCGGAGCGTGTGATGAGGAACGATGCAGTAGAATATAGCGTAGACGGTAGGAACGGATGCACCTATCTCCAGTCAGCAATGAATCAGGGAACGAGCGGAACGTCCTTCACCTTGAAGCAGCTGGAACCCGAAACAGCTTTAGCCAGGCGTGCCACGCTGATGGCGGCTCGACAAGCCCTCTGCTCATGGGTCGAGGCAAGAAGCTGCTGGTCTTCTGTTCTCCACTTCACCATCTCGGTCGTGTTTCCAAGGATTATCATGACGTTGTGCGCTGATATCTGAGCGAATGATAGCATTGGGTCGTCATCCAAGTCGATGGGCTCAGTCGGCAAGGACGTGGCATCTGGAAATCGACTTGCCTGCCTCTCTGCGGCTGCAGCGAGCCAGCTTTGCCGCACCCAGAACGCCCGGTTCTCCTTGTCGACTGAGGCGGTAGCCCGATATATGTGCCGGTGGATCAGGCAGCGTCCAAAGAAGGCCATTTGAATGACAAACTCGGCAAAGGGTGATAGATACTCAAGGCAATCACTGTTGATTGCCCTGTGCAGGAAGCTCATCCTGACTTCCTTGGAGTTTTGAAAATTCGATTCCGGAGATGGAAGTCGTGTGAGTATCTAGGCCAGTCAGTACTCATCGACCGCGGATGGGGCAGAATTGACGGGAACCAAACATTCTCAAACTCACAATTTCCTCGGAAATGATCAATGGAGACTCGTTGTATCCACTGAGGAAGCGGTCCAGACAGAAGGCTACCCAGAATGTTCTTCTCCTCTCCTCGGCAGTCGGGAAGTCCGGTTGAGACAAGTCCAGGCTGCCCATTTCTGCCGGCTGGCAGGCGGCAGATATGTCTGTGACGTCGACACAATGCAGGCGTGATAAGTGCACCAAGCGAAGTGCCCGCCCAACAGTTATTGGCAACGGGTATTTCTGAGGCCCGAGGAGCTCGTAGTGGGCGAGGAGAAGCCATGCCTGCGTCTGCTCGAGGTGAATCTCGCCATGTGTCCAGGGCAGTCCCAGCTCGCTGCCCTCCAGGCCCTCCAGCATCCGACGCGCTTCGCCATAGAAGACTTCGCTCTGACTTCGAAACTGAGACGACATGGCTGCGGCAAGAGTTCGCATGGCCAGCTGCAAACATCGGCGGGCCGGCGAGGCGGTTTCCTGGTTGGCCCAGGAGAAATAGCGGCGCTTGTGGACCATGGGCAGCAGGGGATGCACCCTGTCAAAATAGAGCTGATCTCTTTTTCGGACAAGATCAGCTGACTGGAGCATTCTATAAGTTGTAGATTGTACCGCTCTGTGGAAATGACTTACAAGTCGACTTGCATCAGGAAAGGGAGGTTGGAGGGCTTGGGCATGTGGCCTGGGTCTTGCACCAGCTGTGCCGGCGACGACGCCAGGGCGCCTCGCGATATCATGGCACGGTCCTGCCAGTCTGCCGATAGCATGGCGTCTGCCATCATGGCCGATTCTTCCGACCAGTTGAATTGCGCCACGTCAAACTGCATGGCGTAGTCTACCTCGTCCAAGAAGGTGCCCATTACTGCTGCATCTGTGCCGTTGCTGTCGTTGACCACGCCGTCCTCGAGTTGCCGGGCGAGCTGTCGTTCAAGAGTGGCTAAGCTGGTCAGCGTATGGTGGACGAGATGTGTCGGCCGCAACTACACCGTTCCTGAGCAGGGGCAAATGGACGCACTCACTCACCTACGCGGGTCCGCAGAGCTTTGAGCTGGCCCTTCTTGGGCCCTCGCTTCGGCCTGTCTTCGACGTAGACGCATTCTGCTCCAGATTCACAGCATCCTCCGCAGAGAGGCCGTGCACGATCGCACTTTGACTTCCGGCGCCGGCATTCCTCGCATGCAAGACCTACTTGTTGCCGGTGGGTAGCTGACATAGTTTAGCCTGCTAGAGTGGTGCGGAGTCGGTGCTTGTGTCTGAAGTTCATGGCCAGTTCTATGCCAGACACACTTGATAGATGGACATTGTGTATCGTCTGATATCAAGATAAGACGAGCCAAGGCCAGGTATTTAACAGCTGAACACAGAATGCCACAGAATGCCACAGGGTTTAAGCTTTCGGATTCGCGATTTCCGCCGTAGCATGTAAACTGCATAATCGAAGGCTATGCTGGTTCTCAACTACCGGCATCCATAGGTCCAGGGACAGGTCATAATTATCAGACCTGGAACGCCCGTTTGAGGACGCCCGTCGAATGCCATGATCCCAATTCATCGTGATGGAGGGCGGAATTGGCTCGATTCATTCGTCCACCTATTTCGTGGCCTCGTGGACGCCAAGATAGCCTTTCGGCCTTACAAGGTGCATACCTGACCAATCGGCGACCGATTAACCATGTAGGGAGGCAAGCCGAGAAGGTTTGCAACTCGTATGCAGTCCGGCCTGGCCGGTGCGCTCGGACGGCATACCTAATCTAATTTGACTGCTGCTTCTCGCTCGACGGCCAATGAAAAGCACCTGGGGGGTTGTGCGCAGAACATGCGAGTCCTCAGCATGGTTTTGACGTTTCTCATGACAACAGCCTTGCCCAGGGCCTGCTTGAAGTTGCAGGCCTGCTTGAAGTTGCAGTGCTAAATCTGCCATGTGGTGATTGTTACGGCAAACCCGGGTGGTGCGGAGTGGCTGCTTATGGGTGAAAGATGCTGTACCAAGAGAGACAAGCGGTTCGGCCCGCACTTCCAGAACAGCTGGTTTGGAGCGCCCTCTGCGTATATAGCCCATGGCTCTGCGGTCCGACTACCCGGCTCGTGGTATTAATAAAGCTGGGGCTTGGATCTTACGTGCCTGCCGCGCGTCAGACCCGAGCACGCCGGCGAGAGGCTCAAGTCAACAAGCGTAGGGCATCATCACGGTAGACTACCACGTGGGTTGGAATTTCCGAAGAACGCTTCAGGCCGAGGCTCAGCTGTGACATGACGTGTCATGGCGGCATGCCCCTTAAGATTTCGCCAACCATAGGACACCCAAGCCAGATCGGAGATCATGGTCACACTCGCCGAGATCACCGTCATCTCAATCACGTCAATGGTAATCCTTACAAGCTCACCTCTGACAGATCATCACCATCGTAATGCAAGGACCATGTGGACTTTCTTGTTCGCACTTTCTTTCTAAATACAGCTCTCCAGCTATTAATAAAGCTCGATTACGACAACACGCCTCACCTACATTGTCTATCTATTATCAGATGCGCATCATGTGACTCCCCTTAGTTGCAGACTTACGGTCAGGCCGTAATCCACCTTCCATGGTATGGTATGCCCAATCCTGTTAGGTTGACCGTTGGTTGACCTGGGTTGACCTGTCACATCAGCTTGAGCCCAGCCACCACTACTTGCTTCCCCTTTCTGTCCTAGCCCACTCGTATTCAGTTTGGGTGTTTAGGTAGATCAGCTTGCCAGTGCCCTATCCATATACCGACAACTTGAACTTGATCAAAAAGTCGGTCGAGCCTGCTAGACCCTGAACCCTGTGTCAGGTAGGCCCAAGGGGCGTCCCTTGCACAATCAATTCGTCTGTTCGCAGTTCTCACGCGAAGCAGAATTGCAGAGGAGAACTGCCGACGTGTCCTTCACGAGGGGCTATACGAGGGTTCAAGGCACAGCGCACTTTTGCGTCAGCCATTCAGCCTGGAAAAGTAGTGCTTACCCTGGGGGCTATCCACGTGCTTTCTAGAACGGAGCCACATACTAACCAGACCTTCTATAACTGGCGGAGAGAATGGCCAAAAGAAAGCTCTGTGGGTTTAAAAACAGCTAGTACCAAGAAGCAACCAGAGACTGGGAAGACAAATCCTGCCGTAGCCCAGCAACGGGGTTGAAGTTGCAAGAAAGACTGCAATGCCAATACTATATGATCCCATCCAGACCACGCAGTCACGCTAGGTCCTCCAGCTCTTTGGCATGCAACATGACTGCCGTCAAAGAATCCTCATGGTATGAGTTCTCGAGAATACTCTGTCAGCACATCTTCAAAGATCTGCACACCGCTATGCTTACGCGACAGCTATCATTCGAATTTCCTTTGAGATTGCATCGATAGACTGAACATCTGCAATAACGCCCTTGGTTCGTCCCAGACTCTGCTGTCTCTTCCCCCTGGACCCTTAGTCCTATACGAGACTACGAGACACCCATCGAGCGGGAAGGAGGGTAGGTCTCATGCACCCCATTTCGCTTCTCGGCAGGGTAGATCAGCTAACAGAGGGTTGGATGAAAACGTGGGCGCGGCTTTGTTCGAAGAGAACGGGAACATATCATATGTAGATCATTGCCATGGACCAGTGCATCAAGCGAATGATGGAATTAAATACAGGCAAGACTCGCAGGAGTAGAAGCACAGCTGAAAGGTTCTGTCGGAGTAAAGTGGGTGGCGAGAGGGGAAATTGCTCGATGACAGGGACAAGCTGATGTTGATCTAATTAAGGTTTCTGTAAGAGGCTAATCATCTGCGCCGGCGATCACTAGTGATGACATGATATGATTCTCGTATCTTTTTATGGCCGCCAACAAAGCCGCGTCTGTAGATCGAAACAAACACTCATTGCTGCCTCAACGGCGGTCCGGATACGAAGGCTGACTGTGCTCGCGTGCATGATAGCCAAAGCGCCCAATGTCTGGCAAGATCATGGCAGCAATTGGTATGTTGATGGACAAGAATTATTTGAGAAAGGGGGCTAATACATCACATCATGACTTTGATACGAGGGCCGCCAAAATACCTTCCCGGAGGAGTAGAGAGCGTACCAATGCTGAAACCGAACGACGGAAGCAAGATGCCTATGGTAGGCCCATCTCCAAGGTCATGGTCAGAGTTTCTAATGCTTCAAGTGTTGGCTTATGGGCTGGGGACAGCTCTTGTTCAACATCCAAGGAACAACAGGACCAAGACATCTCGAGCATGATAAGCATGGTAATTCAAAATTGATACTACCACCTTGACGGGGCCGAATGCAAGTACGTCATACCAGGAAATGATCAAACAGTTCTCCCGGAACAACGGACAGCTTTTCAGTATACGATAACGAAGAGGAGCTTGGGGAGGCTGCGAGAGCTTCTGGAGTTCCGTGCGAAAGCTTTCTGTTGTTATGAAATTGTATGGAACCGAAAAGAGAGACGCGCAAGCTGAGTTTGACAGCTCAATGAGGAGGCTTGGTCTGGACTTGGTAGACCTTTATCTCGTTCATGAACCCTACATGGCTGACAATGCAAACGCAATAGGCGTGTCTGGCTCTCTTCAAAGACATATCGAAGCAATCCTGGAAACCGCCGAGATTTCGCCCACAGTCAATCGATTCAATACCACCCATACTACAACGCGGCACGTTGGTTGACTACCTTCGAGACCGAAACATGGCCATTTCTGCCTACTCGGTCCTTACCACTCTGACCGAGGGCCCAGTTGATGGCTAGGAGATACGGGGTGGCTGAGGAAGAAACACTTATCGGAGATTTCTTGGTGCTACATTTGGTCCGACCATCAGCGGTAGGAGCCATCATTGCGTCTAAGCCATTTACTGTCAGTCTGCCGGTTCATAGTCATTCAATTTGATATCGAGTTTCTATCAATGACTAGACCTTGAGAAATCTCCCTATGGGACAGGGAGCCAGCACTACAATCGCGCTGCACGCACTTGTAGGCCGCGCTGGCGAGATAGCATACAAAGGACAACGCCAGCTTGAAAAATATCGGAACAATTCAAGCGGTGCGTTTTGGTTGCTGTACTGTGATCCTTTGGCCCTCTAAGAAGACACATTTAAAATAAAAAAAGAGAAAAAGAAATGAAGTTGCTGGTTGGTTCGAAAACAGGAGAAGGGAAAAGGGGGAGGAAAATAAGTCCGTCAATAGTTTATATACACCTACTTAAAATGAAAAGATAAAAGAGCTTGGCGAGTATCTTAGCGCTCTAGATTTCTATCTGGCATGGCCTGGACAGTATATAACGGCGGCTATGCACGGCACTTACTGGCACTTAGTAACGTTCCGCTCACAGCTTCCTCCTATAGTCCTCATTAATTGCTACTATTAGTCACTTCTGATAATAAAACTCCGAACTTGTGCAACCTCGTTCCTCTATCCCTAGTAATAGATTGCAAAATGGTTGTGAGCCCCTGGGTGTGAGTATCGCCAATATCGCGGATGATTAGGCGCATTAAATGTTACGAGGCTATAACTCTAACTCACAATTATCCAATGCGGTACCAGCACAATTATCATTCTTGGCATGATTCAAGTAGCCAAACATATTCCCCTTGAAACACCTATGTTCTCAACACAGTCCGCGGTCTATATATCCCCAGTAACATTATTCCCACCCTGCTTTATACCACTGTCTATATTCAGATCGAGAAGGAAAATAGTATGAATCTGCTCATTAATGAAATAAACCCCTCATTCGCGCAGATGCTTGTCAAATACGCAGCGTGAACCCACAAATGCCTTTATGTTACAGACCAGACTATCCTTCAAAATCCCGGACCCAGGGACAGTCCAGTCAAGTTTCTAACCACTTCTACGACAAATAACAACTTCATCTGGCTATTCGTGGCCAAGCTTTGGATATCGGTGTAGCGAGCTTCATGTATTCCTGCCTTGGACTTGGAAAACCTGTGCTCAGCCAGAGAATCCTCCCGTTAACGATGGTCTTTGCAAATAATTTAGCCAGAATACATAATTTCAACCTCTGGTGAACTAGAAAGACCTTCAAGGCAGCTTAGAGCTCCGATTTCTTCAAGGGCAGTACTTCGAGAAGAGGCAAGAGCTTGCCAAGGCCCGTTAGCGTGATCTTCCGCGATAGCTAGAACAGCACACACAGAACAAGTTCTACTATTGAAATCAACACCTTGGGTAACATATATTATCGCATTGGCAGGTCTTTCACGTCTTCAAATTCGATTTTATCCTTCTGACTCTGGTCATACCTGTAGATACAAGGTCTTCCAATATGTCACCGCACGTGAGCATCTTTGGGATGTCCCCGAGCATAGAGACAGTACGAACAATGCATGCACGGCTACAAATTAGATTCCGTTCGGTCAAGTCGGTTGAAACAGAGAGAGGGGGAGAAGAAGGGAAAGAAAGAAGAGAGGACAAGTTGAAATGGCACAGAATGCAGTTAATCAATCTTTTACATCACAAGAAAGCCTAGTTAACGCTCTAAAGGTAATGGCGTTTTCAACGCGGGCAATTGTGCTGCTTAAGCGCAATCCAGAGCCACTGTAAAAACGTGGCCGCGATCTAAACTTAATCCTACCCGGCCGCAAGAATACTTTCCCTCGCATTAACTATTTAAATATTTTCAAGAATCCATCTAAATCAGAAATAAGCCGTGCTAATACAGTCTCTAGCTACTTCTCTTCAGCAAGGCCGTGTCGTGCCGTAACTATATTCTTCTTTAATGTCTCATCGTTTATTCACGGAACTAGTTGGGTTTTAACAGCGTATTCCTTCTTTCTTCCAAGAAAACGGTCGCGTTGGTTGGTTTATTCGGAAAGAAGGTCATTGTCTGTGTATCGTTCTTGGACCCCAGAGCACAGTCGTGTGCCTCAACCTTGGAGAAGTCATGTAATGCCAGGTTCCGCTCCAAGATTGAGAACGATAAGGAGCAGAATCTTTGATGGCAAGTAAAGCCTTTTCATGTAAAGGCAGAAGAATCCAATACTTGCGCCACGCCGTAGCATCCGTCCTGGAAGATCTCGTCATGGTCCCAGCGAGATTCCTCCTCACTTCGAGGGCAGGACGATACTCCATCAGAGATCTCCATCAGTTGAGCTTGGACACCCATTATGACAAAGATTTGGGCAAGACAAAACAATAAAAACCTGGATTGCGGCCAGACAGTCATTGGGGTCAAAGAGACGAAATATCAAGATGAGAGATTCGCCGATTATTTGCAAATCCACGTGGCCCACAGCACATTAGTTCGGCCTACTGAGTATGTAGGACATAGACGTTATGATTGTGGTAGTGACTGCTATTCACATTGAGAAGAAACACAAGCTATCCACGGATACAAGGGTTGGTGGGCAGCAGTTCTCCAAACTCGGCTCGGGCATAGATCCCAAAACATCATGTTGGGCCCGTGTTGGTTGGGCATCCTTGCAGGCGGAGACATACACAGGCGATGCTTTTAGGCTGTTTGGCCCATTCTTGTTATGGCAGTATAATTAATACCCCAAAGAGGCACCAATTGAAAAATACCAGCCTACTTCTCCTCTCCCTTGGCAAATGCCAGCTTTGTTATACCTGCCTCTCTGCATCCCTTGTTTCACTTCCTGCGAGGGCTTGACACACCCAAGATGCGAGCTGCAGGTCTTCTCATGGCGTCTCTCGCCTCTGCAGCCATTGGAGCTGCTTCCGGTCGCATCAACTGCAAATGCTTCCCCGGGGACAGTTGCTGGCCTTCGGACAATGAGTGGAAGAGTCTCAATTCGTCCGTAAGCGGCCGGCTAATCAAGACTGTGCCTTTGGGATCGCCTTGCCATGACCCTACCTACAACGAGGAAGAATGCGAGTACCTGCAAAGCCAGTGGCTATCGACTGATATCCAGTGAGTTACTCTATCCACATATCATCTTGCCCTACAGCATCTGCCACCCTTGCACTGTCGATCATTTTCACATGCTTTCCATGTCTAATATAATAGCTAGCATGAACTCCTCTTCCTCCATCATGGCCCCTTGGTTCGCCAATCAGTCCTGCGACCCCTTCCAGCCTCGAGCTCGCCCCTGCGAACTCGGCAACTACGTCCACTACGCTGTTGACGTCCGTAGCGCAGGCGATGTCGTCAATTCAATCAACTTTGCCCGCCATCACAATCTCCGGTTTGTCATCCGCAACACGGGACACGACTTCCATGGCCGCTCAACCGGCGCCGGTGCCCTCTCCATCTGGACCCATCGCCTCAAGGACATTCAGTTCAAGGATTACAACGCAAACGGCTACAAGGGCAAGGCTGTCACGCTCGGTGCCGGCGTTCAAGGCTTCGACGCCCTTCGCGCGGGTCATAAAGCGGGCTACGTCGTCGTCGGAGGTGAGTGTCCCAGCGTTGGCATCACAGGCGGATACACCCAAGGTGGTGGCCACTCTGCTCTCAGCTCGAGTTTTGGTCTCTCTGCGCAAAACACGCTGGAATTCCAGGTCGTCACAGCTGATTCCAGAATTGTTACCGCTTCACGAAAGCAGAATTCAGATCTGTTCTGGGCTCTCAACGGTGGTGGCGGCGGTAATTGGGGCGTCGTACTCTCCATGACCGTCAAGGTTTTCCCTGATGCGAAGATCAGCGGTGCCAAGCTCGTCTTTCTCACTTCTAATAACAAGCAAGCTACCTTCTATAAGGGTGTTGAAACATTCCACTCCAAGCTCCCTGCCATGGTCGATGCTGGCTCCATGGTCATCTACTACTTCACCAATGCCTTCTTCCAGATCGCTCCTTTAACAGCCTACAACAAGACCAAAGAGGAGGTTGAGGCTATTCTTAAGCCCCTCGTTCAGTCTCTAAACGATCTCGGAATCAACTACACCGTCAGCTACGACCAGTCTGACTCCTATCTCGACCACTACGACAAGCACTTTGGGCCCCTACCCCTCGGCAACATCAAGGTCGGCATTGCCCAATACGGTGGCCGTCTCGTCCCGCGAAAGACCATCGTTGCCAATGCCAACGCCCTCATGGAAACTGCCAAGAGGATTGTCGAACAGGGCGTGACCTGGATCGGCGTCGGCACCAACGTTGCCCCCTTCAGCAACCCAGACACCCAATCCCTACTCCCCGCCTGGAACAGAGCTCTCGTCCACGCCACTCTGACGACGCCCTGGAACTTCACCGCTCCGTGGTCCGATATGCTCAAGCTGCAGAACCTCATGACGGACAGGGTTATGCCCGACATTGAAGCCATCACTCCCGGAAGCGGCGCCTACCTGAACGAAGCCGACTTCCGACAGCGGAATTTCCAGCAGGCTTTATTCGGCAGTAACTATGCCAAGCTATTGGCCACCAAGCGGAAGTGGGACCGTGGCGGATTTTTCTATGCTCTGAATGGCGTTGGCAGTGAGGAGTGGTCTGTTGCCCTTGATGGCCGAATATGCAAGGCCAGATAAAGTAGGGCGTTGGAGACTCTTGTAGGCGTGGCGTTCAACTTTCTATCCGAATGCTACTTGTTTAGTATCATATAGGTGTAATTGATAAGCCTTGCTAGCGTCTGCATTCTGAAACCTTTGCCCTAGAAAAGACACAGCGATCAGGGTGTAATAGCTTGGGCCTAGAAATCAGCCCACTCGGGCGGCACTGTACTGTATTAGTTTGTTGTTGGCTGAATACCCCTGTAGTGATAAAACAACGCCGCGAGGCTGAAGGGACTGGTACGAGTACAGTATATTGATCTACTTGAGGCTAGCAAGTGTAGTAAACCAATAAGGAGTGATGCTCGAGCCTTGACAACCCACTCAGCAGCATTGCCACCACAACCACCACAACCACCACCAGCGCCACCGCCCACCATCACTTCATGCTCAGACGTAGCGGTCGGTGCGGGTCGCGGTGTGGTAAACCTTGAAACGGAGCTTGGGGAGCACCTCCTTCAGCAAGGGCTCCGGGTTGACACAGCCCTCGGGGGCGACCACGCCTCGCTGGGTGATTTCGCCAGTGATGACACGGTGGAGGAATGCCGCTCCCGGGGTGGCTGTGACGATTCCGCCTTCTGTGACGTCCATGGGCTCCCCGTTCTCTCTCAAGCCGCTGGCGTGGATCTCGTAGACGATCTGGGTCGGCTCCCCGTCCTTGATGCCGTTGGCCTCGACGCGGAACACGTTGGTCGGGCTTCTTGGCGGTGGCACACTCTTCGGGACCACCTTGTCGCTGGCGAAATGCCGCGAGACGAATGCGAGGGGGGACATGTTGGTGCCAGGGGTTTTCTCGTCCGACAGCAGACCCATCCCCTCGAGCTGGTTATAGAGCTCGTTCCCTTCCTTCTGCAGCCAGGTGAACCTGCTCGTGACCGTCTTCAGGCCCGGGATGAAGCGGGGGACTGTCATGGGCTCAGCGTGGCCGATATATCCAATTGTATGGCGTCCGATGCCGGCCTGCAGGACCACCTCCTTGGGGCCGCCGTACGCCTGCACCTTCTGGTATTTGCCGTCGATGAACTGGGTGACGGGGCCGCTCAGCGAGTGGTACATGTGCTCGTTCACGGCAACGCCCATGTTGGACACGAAGGGCAGGCCGAACATGATGTCCACCTCGTCTGCGCGATCAAGCTCGCCGCAGGCCACCCGCGCCATCAAGTTGGTGATGCCCGGGGCGAGACCGGCGCCGGTGAGAATGGTGATGCCGGCCTCCTTTGCGCGCTTGTCGTACGAGGGGTCCATCATCAGCGCCTCCGCGGTGTCGTACTCGTCGCAGATGTCGACATAGTGCGTGCGCGTGCGGATCGCGGCATCAATGATGGGGAGCGCGAAACGGTAGAAGGGGCCGACGCCGTTGAAGACGACGTCGACGCGCTTGAGAATTTCAGTGACAGCGTTAGTATCACTAGCGTCGAGCTGGACGCCTTCAGCGCCGAGGCTCTGGGCGACTTCCTGAGCCAGTTTCCCGTTGAGGTCGGCCACGATAAGCTTGTCGACTTCTGGAAACTGGGAGGCGAACTTGGCCACCTTGCTGGCAACGCTGCCGCAGCTGAGGACTGCAAGCTTCACCATGGTTCTTGGCTTTGGATATGTAGTAGATGAAAAAGGATGCGAGATGTATTCTATCTCTGGAGTTGCTGGATTGCGATGAGGTTGATACAGACAGACCAACAGACAGTCGTGAGATAAACTATATATACTAATACGAATGCGGCTTATCTGTCGCTGAGGACTTCCCTATTAAGACAGTGGCATCGCTATCAACCGGCCGGGGCGCGAGGGATACGAGATGCAACGCGGGAGGTCTCCGATGTAGATCGCGGGGGGAAATGGACTCCCGACTTCCCCGAGCCGGAGGCCGAGTCCACCCTCGGGGCCCCATAGCTGCGGAAACAAAGTTAATACCGAGATCCCGAGGGAGGAGGGGGATCACTACATAGCAGAAGAGTGTCGTTTCGTCTCTGGGCGCCAGTATCTTCTCTCAGTTCCCATTGTTTTCCATCCCAAGCCCGCCATTCATCACGCCGTATATGTCGACCCATCCTGCCCACCCCCACTACCCCTCACTTCCCCAGCTGAACCTGAACCTGAACCTTAAACCTTGCCTTTCGGATTCGGCCGTGGTAGTCTTGGCTAGTCTGCCCCTCTTTGCACGTAGTAAGTGCCGCTGGGCCCTGATATCAAGCCGAGCTGCTTGATTAAGCAGGTCCTTGCAATGCTGGGGAAAACCCTTGTCGGGCAAACCAAAGTGGCTGGAGGAAGTGGGTGAACTAATCTTGTAGCACTACATACTACTCTTCAAATCCTTTACTATCTAAACGAGTAGTACATACGCCAAGGACAACGCTGTTCTTCTGCTCAGTGAGACGCAGAAGGGGATCTAGTGAATACCGCAGTGTAGTTCAATAACTCGCCAGTATTACTCATAGCTTCCCATGGAAGCCTTCTAAGAGAGGAAGCCAACTCCAAGCGCCATATGTCGGCCACTGACTGAGTCGTAGTTGCAGCGATGGCTGAACCGGTGGTCAACTTGTCGGATAGAGCGGACAATGTCCCAGGCGTCTCTGCTTTGTTTTGGGCAAGCGTAGCAATGGCAGCTGTCATTCGGAGACCAGGGTTGATGCCCACGAGGTCATTCTAGCTAGAATTGATGGGGGTTGTGGCCAAAGTATGATAGGCTGGCATCGCTGATTAGTTCGAGTTTAGGTCACTTGATGGGCGCCTAGCCGGACGGGTCGGATAGCTTCCAGACTGTGAATGCCGACATGCTCATACTCTAGAGGCGAGAGATAGGATAAGACTTCGGATTAGGGTCGGCAGTCCAGGGTCATGCCTACTGGACTAGCGTTGCAGCGCAGCAGAGTGCAGAGTGTAACTTATAACGTTGCAGAGGGTTCAAGCATGAAATGACGTTGCAGCGGGGCGGATCCTTGTTTCGGCCCGCCATCATGATAAGCATTCAGAGTTTCAGACGATACTACTTTGGAATAATTTCGTTTACTGTGGCCGGACCGACCGGAACAAAGTTGGACAAAGCCGCACGTTTCCGTCGCACGTTCCGAATCAAACCTCATACCAATAGTTTAGAGGTGCTAACCTGATGAAAGTATTCGCAGTCTGTAAGCAATGGAAAATTGTCTTGTTTGTTATTGTGGAAGCGCTTTGCCTTTGAGAGCAAAGGCCAGGTTACATAGTATGTAATGAAAACGCAGGAGACACGGCTTGTAAAAGGAACCGGCGTGGGGGAGGGGCTACGCAGAGAGAGAGGTTGCATTCTAATGGCTTGGGTTGGTTTCAAATATAGAGATGAATGAAGATACTTGTACGCTCGGAAGATATAGGAACAAGATATAATATTCTCGCGCTGGAAATACAACTCCATAACTACATGTCCGTGCTGCTATGCATATATTTATGATAGCTGTGTTGTTGAATTTTCATACTTGTAGCTGCCTTGTGCAAATAACAAAACCACACCCAGATAGTCACATGCTCACAGCTGCAAGCACATGTTTGTCTAGGCCTGCTCCGGCCGATAAAATGTAAGTTATATAACAATGCACTGGCATTGGGCATGATGACTCTACTGTGTTAATTACTGTGTTCTCTCTACTGTAATAATGCACTAAAGTTTAACCCAGCAAAATATCCAGGAGAACAATTTTAGTTACTCTCGTTATATCGCTATTTATATCTATAAAGGTTATAAAGCATCTTGGAGACTTTATTAAACGCAGCGACAATTTCAGGAATTACGGGGAATAATCTTATAACTACACTTGCGTTTAATCCCTGTATATTTGTCTCCAGCTTTCGTCAAACTTTATAATCTTAAATATAAAAGCAGAGCAAATGTGAAATGCCGAAAGCTCCGGTATTTAAGGGGATTATTAAGCTACAAAAGATATCACAGAATGGACTATGTTAAAAGCTTGGTTAAGATACTCTGCCACATTTCAGTTCGCCATGTGCTGACCGGCCTGACCCTAGAAAGGTTTAACTTTCGGCTATTTAAACTATTTGTGGACGCGATCGCAGTGCGTCAAATCATAGCAGAAACGTCCTGTCTTGTGTTGGCTTCCTTTTTGCTTGCGTATAGACTATTATGTGTGCTCATCCAAGCCGGAATTCTTTTCAACATGGGCATCAGCAGAACCAGCCTTGTCCCACAGCTAGTATCGCTCTGGTTGACCGATCCAATTGTAGCTGGCTTGACATTCTTGTCCTGCTAATACGTCTCATTTCCTAACTGAATCTTTGTTATTCGACAAGCAGCAAGTCGTCATTGCAATTGGGCGTACTACTGCAGTCTCATAGAGGAAGGCCACCCTCGCCGCATTTCCAGTATCTGCATACGAATTCATCACTGTATCTGAAAGTTCGGACTTACTTGAGACCCTAATCCAGCCCGTGGGACTTCCCGTTCGGCGTATTCCTCGGTTCCATCTCTTGGAAACCTTGTTGACGGAAAGTTCCACTGAGGGTTTGTTCATAAAGGTAGCGCCAGCCGAGTACTGGGCGAAATCACGATCAGATCAAGATTGAATACGGTGCTTTGTTCACTTCACTCTATAAGCGAAGATGCATTCATAGACGGACCCATAATGCATGGTGTATATAAAGGAAGGCTTTTGTAAATCTATGGAGGCGCAGTTGCTATTCCAAGTTGTAGTCGCACAGGAATAGAGTTTTAAGGAAACAAGTAGTTAAATTACTAAATGGCCAGTAGGATTATCAACTCTTCCGTTCTATACTCTATCACGCGCCTGCTTAATTCCCTCGTCTGAGATTGTCTCGCTTGATACCGACACCTGCTGAGTCTTTAATATCCCATTAATATCATTAAGTTTCACTTCACTGCCTGTCGGACTCCCCGCCGGCATTGCTACCACATGGCTACGATGGGTCCGGTTCTCGTTTCGCCAGTAGACTCCCGAGCCACCAGCGCCGCCGGTGGCTGCCTTCGCAGATCGATTCACAGACGAGATTTTGTATCCTGACTGGGGATCGCTGCTGGACAGGGTTGTGGATATCATGTTGCCGATCTTTCGAAGCAGGGGCCGGAGCGCAGTAAGAGCGACGACAATGATGGAGATGCAGATTTCGGCGGTGGCCCAGATATCTGCAGAAATTAGTTCGGCACTCTTGACTGGTCGAATGACTGATTCAGGTTGGAAAAGACTCACATATGGAAATGTCATTGTTCACATAGAGCATGGTGACGAATCTTCCAACACTAACAGCAATAGTTACCGTGCCCAGGGCGAAAATGACGGCCAAGCCGATCTTCTCACGACGGCTTGGTAGCTTGAGGCCTCGGATAAGGGGAAATGGGAAAGCGACGTCTGGTTGTGGGACATGACACTGTTAGCGACTCTGCGAAGTACCACGGACAAGATAGTAGGCCGGAACTTACTTAGCACTTCTGTGATAAAGTTCAAAGACCAGTTAAGGCGCATCAGATCCATGGATGCAAAAACTGTGCAAGAATCTTCACTTTTCTTTCGCCTGCGAGTCGGTCAGGTTTGGTTAGCACCAAGCTGTGAAGATGGGCAGTCCACAGGATGGGGTTTTGACTGACCAGTTAACGGACGGATCTGATCCACACCAGAAGGTATCCCCGAAGAATGTGGTGAGAGCGAAAGTCGCGGTGATGGCGGTCAGGATATAGAGGGCCATCCGCATGCGAGGGTCCGTCGGGGGGACGAGGTTGTAATAGAAGGCGATGATGCTGAACTTGGGGAGGTACATGCCCGTGTCGAAGAAGTAGTTGGTCGCGAATCGGATCTGCAGCGAGAATTAGCTTATTATTAGCGACCAGGTTGGACTGTGGAGAGAAGGTCAATGCTTGGGGACATCCTTGTCCAAGGCAACATACCTTGTCGAGCGACACATTGGACACGAAGCTGTCCATGGCATTCATCCTGTAGGTCAACGTGTCGCATACCAGCAACCCCTGAGCAGACATCAAGGCCGCGATCAACCAGTAATCGGCCGAGTACAGGGGAACTCCTCTCATGACGACGCGGACATAGATGCGGCCGAGAACGAGCATGTATGAGATGGTCATGAAGGTCCACTCGAGGCCCTGCAGCATACCCGGCTGGTTAGAACCGCCATCTTTCAGAAGGAAGAATAGAAAGGATAAACTCACCATTACCGTATGGCTTGCCACCATCTTGGTTTGAGGGTGTGGGGTCGCAAAAGGGGATCGACAAAGACCCTGTACGAGGAGGCGGGAGAATGAAGAAGACGGCGGGCCACTGTGGATGCGATCGATACAATATATAGCTTATGTTAGGGACGCGCATTGAAAGCTGCCAAGGACCATTAGCCACTGTCCACTGTCCACTGTACACTGTTCACTGTCTACTATTGCACCGGACTCGAGTCAAGCAACACCCAGCCTAAAAGACTTGGCACATGGCGCGGTATCTTAGTCGACCCAACCCCCGGGTAGTCCCTGGCTTGACTTCCACAGTTCCAAGAATCCGACTGGGCGCCATTTACCATCTAGTCATAATGCATGAAGATCGCTACCAGGTCCAGAAGGACTCGCATACAAGGTACAAGGGTGAGGGAAGTCGGGGGACTTGTTGGCGGTTTAAACATCCAATCTTCAGCCTCCACTTCTCGCTCACGATGCAGCTTTAATCCTGGACGGCACAATCACAAGAGCAGAAGCTTTCGCCAGAAATCTATTCTAGCGCAGCCATAGTTGATGGTGGTGAGATCTGGCGTGCCCACTTTGCCGAGAATGTTAATTTCTCAAGCTGATGCGGTAGTGCGGGCGCCAGTCTCAGCGTGGCTTATGATGCTAGAGACGAAGAGATGTACTAACGTTGATTGGAGTCTAGGGCTCTCAGACATCCGTACTACCCCTTACGCTTCTTTATTAGTGTCAGGTTATCAGCATGAACCCTGCCACTACTCTGTACCCCGTCCGCAGATCTCTCCCCATGGATGGTGCTTAAACTCCCCATGGGACGGTGCTTAAATGTAAGTGCCACTCATTTCAGGCCATGATCATTTTTTCTGGAAGACATCCACGGCGTAAATGGAACCTCCGTGTGAGAGGCCAGGTCGTTATAGTAGAGTCCAGTGGCTGACTGCGATCATGCCAACTATTACCAGTATCATCAACTATTATACACCAGTCATTCACTGTTCCATTTCAAGCCCATAGTGCAACGGCGGCCGCCAGAATCAAGACTGTTCCGCAGTAGCGCAACCCCTGGCGCAACACTCCTCGAGCAGGCTCTGGTAGTGCTTAACTTGGCCTTTGAAGAATCAAGCCTTCAAATCTCGCTGTACGCCTAGCCCAATTCCATTCTTGTTTCACTGCACTGCATAACTCGATGGACCAGCATGTTTACGCAGCCTGATCAGGCTCTTTATTCTTACTTCCTAGATCAGAGACAGGCGGCGTACATGTCTGCCGGCATGGGTGCCACAATGCGCAACGTGCTCGGACTTCAAACCGATCACAGACCTACTCCGCTTTGGATCAAGATCACCTCAAGCGGGTATATCGGGCATTAAGCTACTGCCTGGGAAAAAACGACTAGCAGTGAACTGGGCGTAGTTACCGTAGTACCCCCAACTCCAGCCGCCGGAAGACGCAAAGCATATTTCCTCGGCGCACATAACGTTATCCAGTTGACCATGAGTCTGGCTTCTAGGACGGCCTAGCTCCCTTTTCAAGCCTAATATTCTTCCTAGCTACATCTGTTAACGGACGCTATCGGCAAGCTGTTCCGAAAAGTACATCGATCCAATAACTTGCTCTGCAGGAAAGGATTTGCTTTTCCCCCTCGCCCCCTCCTTTTGTGATCTCAACAGTACCTACGCAATACTCTGTAGACGCACTGCAATCGGCTCAATGCCCTCCAACACATTGAAAGGATTTATTTCACAGCCCTATAAGAGCTGGCAAAAATGTGCCACCCAAGCCTGTGGTTCTTGGCTTGAAGTGGTTCTTTTGGAGACGCTATTGAAGACTGAGGGTATCGACAATTATTTGAGCGTCATGTGTGCAGGGGAGTAGATGTGTGCTTTTGAACAAGTTGATTGATTTAGTCTCGATGACTGGGTTCCTCCAGTGGCCGAGTGACCCAGGTCTTGGAGGAGACGTCTCCATTTGAATATTCAACCAGCTACTCCAACAGACATGTTGAGAAATAAACAAGGTCAAAGATTTTAGCACAGTTGGCTTCCACAACTTCCAAATATTATAGTAGCCTGCTACAGATCACCTCCTCGTCTTCGCCAGCGAACCTAACCTTGGAATGTAGCTCCAACCTCTCAGCAAGAGGCACCACTAGGGACGCCCTTGCACTTATCCGACTTCCTGCCACCAGTCACCTTGTTGCCGGTCCAGGTCCAGTTCTTGCACGAGGCGCAGAGGATGTAAACATCAGTGCCGCTCGACTTTACCGTACCGGTGACCTTGTTGATAGTAACATCCGTGATGGGGACACCAGCACTGGGGACACCCTTGGGGGATCCATTATCGTAGTCCTGCTCAATGACGATTCCGTACTTGGCGATGTTGGAAAGGACGATGGAATCATACTTGATATCCGAAACAGAGCCAGTTTTACCGTAAACAGTCTTGATGCGGACGCCGTTATCCGAGTTGGAGATGACCGAGTTGAGAATGCGAACCGTCCTCACGTCATTGTCTGAGCGTCCGCCGACCGAACCAATGGACAGACCATGGCCACCACTGCAGTTTCCGCCGGTGAAGGTGATGTTGGTGCCCGAGTTGATTGCAAGGCAGTCGTCCTGGTTCTTGACCACAGCTCCAGATATGTAGACGCCGTTGGATGAGCCGACGTCGAAAGCGTCCGTGTTGTGGCCGCCCTTGGTATCGCCAAGGGAGTTGTCAAGGTGGACGTCATACACGCCCTGGTTGGTGACACCGTTGATGCTAAAGGCCTGGACCGGAGTGTTGAGAACATTGAGCTTCCTGATGTCGGAGTTCTTGAGAGAATGGGCGCTGAAGAACTTTGGCTTGGTCTTGCCACCGTTGCTGCCCTTGGTGTCCCACCACCGCTGGCCCTGGCAGTCGATGGAGTGGTCGGCAGCTCCCTCAATGAGCAGGTTGTTGCCGCTGAAAGAGATCAGGGGGCCCTCCCACTCCTTGTAGCCAAAGGAAGTTCTGCCTTGGAAGATGACCTGGAGAGGAGGTGATGTTAGCAGGGTTTCGAGTCCAGCCTTCGGGTAACCAACATGAGTGCGGTCCTGAAGCTTGGTCAGATCCAGAGTAGTCCCAGCTGGGACAGTGATATCTTTGAGAACAATGGTCGAACAGCCGCCTTTATTTTTGATTGCCGTAGCGGCGTCAGTAAAAGTACAGCTGACTCGCGCCTCGATGGCAGGGTGGGCAAGTACCGAGGCCGCGAGGCCACTGAGAAGAACAAAAGAAGAGAACATGGTGATATGCGAGGATGTTAAAGAAGGAAAACAGTTGGAGAAGGTATCGAGTAGCGAATGGACAAGCTGCGAACTGAACCAGCCATGATGAGGTGCCTGGGAAACAAGACACTTTATACATGACAGAATGAGAGAAGCATACAGTCTCTACTCACAGCTTCCATACTGGATGCCGTTCAGCCGTGATTATTGTTCGTGTTGAATGGTTCCGCCGGCCCATGACCTGAAATAGGAAATATCGGCCCGCTCGGCATCGAATAAGGCGTTTATTGTGCCGCGCCTCGAGATCCACCTTGCCCTGAATTTCAGCACCGATTGAACCGTCCAGCAAAGGTTACTTACTACCTAGTACAAGTACAGTCTCGATTGGCGGGCCTATTTTTCCATGCTGGTGTCAAGTTTCAGCATCGGCCGGCACAATTGGTAGCTACGGCAAACCGGCACAACGGCCATATATACTGTCATTTGGGCTTGCGAACATGTCCATATTGCGGTCTGTACAGTGGGAAGGCGAATCATGGAAGAATTATCCTGCTGTCCATCATCTTCCGGTTACATTAGTTAATTCTTTTCTTTTCCTTCTTTTCATGGATTAGGAAGAGGTTGAATACAGTAGCTACGTCAACAGAGTACATCGGAGCTCAAGAACAAGCTGGTGGCCGAATATCAATAGTAATGCGAGGCAGTAACAAGGGCCATCCTGTCAAATCACCAAGCTGCTCGGTTTTATCCATCTTCTGGAAAGGGCGCTTACTGCTCTTGAAGTCGTGCCTTCGTCGACCGGCCCATGATAAAGGTTCATAGTTTGGGCGCTGAGGTTGGAATCGAGGATGAGGTCACGGGTAAGGTCTCTTGCCTTTCTCTCGTGATCGAACGGAGTTCAAATGGATCATTCACTTCACCTGTGCTGGCTGGATGGAGAAACCTATTGTCTCCTGCTGTGTTACTAGACTGGTATCTATAAGCCCCCCCCCCCTCTCTAATTTACTCTTCATCATCTCTAATGCCCTGGGAGCATAACTGGAGCTATACAAGCCTTCTGAGCTGCATGCTGCCCGGCCTCCTTCGAATCTCGAATATAACCAAAATCGGTCTCCCGTAGGCGTACATAGCCTGATGTCCTGATACCAACCTCCTGATAGCTTTGCTTCGTTATCCTCTGGCAGGTCGCTCCACGGGACCTTCAGGCTAATCCAGCTGTCTACTGCTCCACCGAAAGAGTTCTGCCGATTTTTCAGCGTCACGTCCCGGCCTGTAACAATCGCCACATCGACCCAGCCCTCCATGGTAGCCCCTCCGCGCCGAACCACCTTGATACGTCGCCAACTCCATGTTGGTACTTGTGGCCCTAAATGAGAGGAAGATCTTGCGATGCTGCCTCCGGAGATAGCCTGGGAATTTCCTAGCGCTGATGTTGTCAGCAGCGAGAGTCGTGAAATGCAACGCCAAATGCGACCCCTGCAGCAATGTTAGCCTGGGACCATACAGATGTTGCGGGTCACCGTCATTGTTACACTCAAGATCGCAGGATCGGGCTTGGGATCAGCAGCGAATGATTGATTCTTCTTGTAGCACCAAATCCAGATCCAACTATCTTCTTTCAAGAACTTCCCCAGAGTCGCACAAGACGTAACGGGATGGTGCAGATCTATGCACGAGTCCGCCGAAAACTCAACTCCATATTTCTTGCCGTAGAGAAAGAGTTTCATTGTCTTTGCAGCGTTGTGCTTCCCAACGGACCGCTGACGGTGAAAACAGTACTGCTTGATGTAACCTGCTTTCCCCCTTTCCCGTTATTAGCTTATTTATGCTCGATGAGGCAGGCAATGAAGCCGAAACGGATCCTTGCTGCCGAGTATAGCCCTTGATGTCTGATCTTTAAGAATAATCCACCCTTTTGTCAATCGCAGTGGATGATGCTTACTGTCACCCTCCAATTCGGATGAAACGCGACGGCATGGGCGGCATCCTGGCTTAACAATGGCCGAAACATGTTTCATCCCACAGCAGCGGGTCTAAATAAGAAATAAGCCTAGGTGCTTGGCACAAAGACAAAGCGGAAGACATGTCCAAGTTGGTTCACTGCCTTGCCGAAGTCTCCGGGGCGTCAATGCTAACAGGACGGTAAGAATAGCTGTCCTCGTCTTTGGCGCCTGATCCACCCAGATCGACAACCTCGACTCCACTGAGCCCATCTTTAAGCGCTGGCATTCTGTGGTCCCAGGGAGTTTGCCAGCTCAGGGCCTCTCAGCTGTCATTGCCAAGAAACTAAAGGGCCGCAGCGCTTGCGGACGGTTGGTTGACCAGGGACTCAAAGGTTCCCACGATCGCAGATCCTTCTCAGGAGATGGACAGAGCAAATAAACTTCGTACCTGCGTAGGATATCCGCCAGTAACAGCACAAGGAACCGATCAACATGCCATCCCAGTGGAGCCCGTTCCTTGTTTCAGGGCTCTAAACACAAAGCCTCGTGCTGCATCCATGCGACAATCTTGTTTCCAGCGCCTGTGTCTTGGCGTGATCCCCCGTGTTGTGTTGAAACGGGCGCCTAATCCCCATCGGGGAGCATCTTGACGCCGATGAGCGCTTAAACACTTGCTCAGCCAATATTTAAAGGCGAGTCAGTCTCCCTCAATCCGTACAGGCTTGTTTGATACAGGATCAGCAGTTGTTTCCTTCATTCTCTTCTTTCATTCCTTTTCACGGTTGCTTTTGACAAGCGACTCACTTGACCACTTTCCTTAAAGATCCAGTCTTTATCGTCTCAAATTCTTGCTAGAACCAACCATGTCTCGCTTGTTTATCCTCGGCACTGCCCTTCTGGCCTCTCAGGTTGCCGCCCATGGCTACCTGAACACATTTACTCTGGATAGCGTCGCTTACCAGGGATTCGGCCAATGGAACCCCTCTCCAGACCCAAAAGCCATCGGATGGAGCTTCACAACCAAAGACGAAGGTCCCGAGATGGACCTCTCGAACCCTGATTTCGTCTGCCGTCGAGGATCTCAACCCTCCAAGAACTATGGCAAGATCAAGGCTGGCGGCACGGCCTCGTTCTTCTGGACTTCGGACGACAAGAAGATCAACCCCAACGGCTGGGCCGAATCGCATCGCGGCCCTGTCATCACCTACATCGCTCCTTGCAACGGTGACTGCGCTTCTGCGGACAAGACCCAGTTGAAGTGGACAAAGATCGCAGAGGAGGGCGTCGTGTCCGGTCCCGCCAACACGCAAGGTGTCTGGGCTACCGACAAGCTTCGCAAGAACGGCGGCATCAACTCTGCCACTATCCCTTCCTCCATTGCTCCGGGAAACTATGTCATCCGAAACGAGCTTATCGCCCTGCACCGCGCCCATCTCTCCGAGCCCGAGTTCTACATGCAGTGCGCCAGCGTCGAGGTCACTGGATCTGGTACTGATGACCTGTCCAGCTCCGGCGTTGTTGCGTCTAAGCTGTACAGCACTTCCGACAAGCAAATGTTTGGCTTCTCTGTGTACGATAACCGAGAGGAGGGTTGGAAGGTCCCTGGTCCTCCTCTTTACGCTCCGGCTAAGACCGCAGTCAAGTTCCGCGCTTGAAGGAGAGGGTGGCGAGAACTGTACATATCCATACATTGAGACCATTGGCTGTATATGATTTCCTTCTTCATGTAGCTAGAATCTAGCCCCTCGTGAGCGATGGGCATACTGGGTATAAAATTATGTATACTACAATCCTGAGGACCTGAAAATGGAGTGACTTGTAAACCGATCTGAACTGTGGAAAATACACAGCGCGATAGCAACAGCACTCAAGCCTTGGACGCCATGGATGCTTGGGACGCCTGGCTAGTAGCCTTGAGCTCGAGTTGCATCTGCTTGGCCAGCTTAACGTCATAGCCATTCTCAAAGACCCTCCTGACCTCCTCCAAAGGGAGTCCCTTGACCTCGGGGTAGAAGCCAAGAACGAAGAGCCAGCCAAAGAAGCAGATTCCGGCGTAGAAGCCAAAAGCTCCACTGGGTGTCATTCCCTTCATCATGGAAAGGAAGGTAGAGGCAATGGTGATGTTGCAACTCCAGCAAGTCACAATGTTCATCATGGTGCCGAGGGCGCGAACTTCAAGCGGTAGCAGCTCAGTTCCGACCCATCCGATCGTTGCAACACCGCTGGCAAAGAAGGCGACGTAAAATATGATGGTGATCAGAACCACAATGCCGGCCCAGTTGACCGAGTCCGCCTGGAGAATGAGATCCTTCGAGATAGGGATCCAGTGGAATGCGATGGCGGCGACAGCCATGCTCAGAGCCTGAGAACAGAGTCAGCTTTGCATCCATGCCAAGTCGAATAGCAAAGGAATCTTAATATGCCAAGATCAGTGACGAGCAAGATGATGCGACGTCCTGCTTTGTCGATAACCACCAAGTTGACAAATGTAAAGAGAAAGTTTGTAGCGCCAACCACAATCGCGACAGCCGTGGGCTTGTTGAATCCAACGAGAGAGAACAGAGTTGCAGAGTAGTACATGAGAGTGTTGAAACCACCGAGTTGAGAGACTATGATTCAGTTAGCACAAGGGTCTGGTTGGTACAATAACACAGGTAACATACTAGCCATGACCGTGCAGGCACAAATGAGAGCTCTCAGGTTCGAGGGCACACAGTGAAGCTGCTTGAACTGCCACCAGAGAGACTTATTGGCCACGACTTGGGACTCGACCTCAACAGTCCACACCAGCCTATCGAGCTTGGACTTGAGCTGGTGCTCAGTAGCCGCAGGATAAACACGGCGCAAGCACTTCTCGGCCTCCTCCCGCTTGCCGTGAGCAATGAGTTGCCGGGGTGATTCGGGACATTTGGGGAGGAGAGCAGCGAGAATGATTGGGGGAACACCGCCAATAGCAATCATATACCTCCAGCCGTGGGGGACGTTGGTGAATGCAGCTCCGAGACCGTAAGAAACAAGCTGGCCGAGGGTGACGCTGAGGTTATCAAAAGCAATCATGCGGCAACGGTACTTTGCGGGAGCCAGCTCGCCAATGTATAGAGGCTAGAGAGTTGCGAGATTAGCTCACTTGTGATGGAAATAGAGGCCCAGACTCGGGAGAAACACTTACAATGATCATAGCAGCTGAACCGACGCCTAGGCCAACGACAAAGCGTCCAGCAGTCATTGCCGCAACGTTGAATGCGGCTGCTTGAATGACGGAGCCAATGAGGAAGAGTGCGCAACCAATGTAGATGCCCAACTTGCGGCCATATCTATCGGCAGGCAAACCAGCAATGATAGCACCGAGGAGGGCGCCGCCAGACGTGATCGAGGTCACCAACTCCTGTTCATGAGAGTCCAGTTTATGGCCGAGATCATCGTCAAGAGTAACCAGAACAGCTGAAATGACACCAGTATCGTAACCTGCGACTGCACTAGTGGTTTTACGAGCCATGGTTTGGAGGATCAGGAGATGTACCAAACAAGAAGCCACCCATGGCGACAGTAAAGGTGATGAGCCACACAGACTTGGAAGGCTTGGTCTCCTCGATAGAGTCATCAAAGTTGACCACGGTGCCATTCAACTCCTCAACGTGCTCGATCTTGTTAGAAATCGACTTACTCCCGGTGCCCTCAGTCGAGGACTTGAGATCGTCGGTGGTGTGTGAAGACATCTTCCAAAGCGTAGGGCCGAGAGGAACGAGAGGAGAAGGATGCGACTTGGAAACAATGTCGAGTCTTGCGATGCAGACAAGGTTGACGAGAGAATCTTGAAAGGCCGATGGAAAGGTGGTATATATAGTCGGATTCATCAGGCGACGACTCATGCACGCAGCACAATCATGACTACTCTGACTGGGTATTCCAGGCCATTTTCGCCCCTGTCCATCACGAGCTAGAGAATGCCATCGGCAGTAAAGTCCGGGGTCTGGGGTGAGCCAGGCCTTGGCTAGCTGGGCCTCATAACGGGTGGACCAACTCGATTCCAACGATAGCTGGTGATGGCGTTGGACCACATGCGGGGTAAACTCCGAGTGGCGTGGAGTTTTGTGCGCAACTTGTTTCCCTCTGGAGTGATAAGGGCAGTTGATTCCGTCGAGGTGTCGTGAGAATGACACTAATATCGAGAACCGTCCTCTTGGCCTTGCAGCACAAGCACAAGCACAAGCCCGATATAACGTGGTTTCACGACCTTGAACTTGACTCGGCAGGCCGCTTATTATTACTCTGTCCAACATTCCATCACACTCTAAATGGTTGGCGCAATAGGCCAGGGCTGGTCAAACCCCCTTCCATCCCTTCTCCCAGTGGCTGAACCTCTGTCGCTGGGGGAAGATGAGAACTGGTTTGTTGCATCATCATTGCATGCCGCCCTAGAATCTGATCCGAAGCCAGCCCCGAACAGTCGCCGCAGTTTATTGCAGAATACGGCTTCGGGCCGCCACTAAACACCCGCAAGGAAGCCGAGTACTTGATGCATTTCATACATGAACTAGCCCCATGGGTGATATCTCCCCTGGGACGCTTCTCCGCATCTTGGGAATAACCTCAGTTTCAGTTCGATGTCTGTGATCCACAACGTCACTTTGGCACCGAGGTTCCAAAACGCGCTCGCCATTTTCCCCTTCTGGCCTACTCTATCCTCGCCTTCTCTTCTCGTCAGATATGCCTGAAGGAGGGGGTTGATGACGATATCCACGAGACATACCATAGCCACGCGTTGCGCATTCTGATTCCCATACTCGATGACCCTATCGGAGCCGTCAATGAAAATGTGCTGGCAGGAATAGTTATCCTGCGCTCCTACGAGGAAATGAGCGGTAAGCTGGCAAACCCTAACGCTAGACGCGGAAGATATAACCATTCTTTAGACGCCGATGGAAGCACTCATCTAACTGGTAGCTCAAGGCTCCTCAACTCCGAGTTTCGCTTCGCAGCCCAAGGTGGACTTGGGGAAGCAGCTAGCTGGGTTGTCTTGCGCCAGGACATGTATGTGTCGCTGACACGATCGCGGCCACTCCGCACCAACATGGACAGTTATCGAGATTCCCAATCGTTTATTGATACTTGTGACGAATCCCTGGCGAATCGAGTAGTCTTCATCTGCGGTCGAGTGTTGGCATACGCCTTTGGGCCAGACTCGAGACTCGACCCTATCCTGTGGGCTGAGCTAGGGGAAGACCTCGGGAGATGGTACGAGACAACACCATGGAAGGTTTTGTCTTGGTCTCCCGATTCGCCAGCTCAAGGTGAACAATCCGTTTTCCCTATACTATGGATGGCACGCCACATACAGGGTATCTCTTCCTCCTCAAGCTGAACCTGAATAGCACTTGTTGATCAGTTCCTCACAGTTCTGGGATACCAGCATTACTACATCGCTCGTATGCTGCTCAAGATATTTGATCCTCGGCTGTGGACACCTGGATTTGACGCAATCCGGTCTCGAGCAGCCTCAGACGCAAGTTCTTTCAAGTCAGCTTTTTGTGTCTAGGCCGACTGACATGACGTTAGGAAGCAGTACGCGAGGACCTCCGAATACTACTCGGCCTCACCATCAGCAACCCCAATTGGCCCACTGCTTATTTCACAGCCCATCACACACTATATGCCTGTAAGTGAAGCCCCTTCAGTTGATGGCTTGTCCACATCTGACCCTGGTCGAACCAGGTGGGGTCTACTTGAAGGATGAGCGTGAACACCAAGAGGTGTTTAGGTTTCTGGAAGACATGACCAAGACCATGGGGTGGCCAACACGAGAAGTGGCTGCGCAACTACGCAAGGACTGGTCCGTGGAGGAGAAGCGGAGCCCGGGGGCCCAGGCTTGGGATCTGGGGTCTGGTGAGAGCCCGGTTAGCAAAGAATAGGCGTGATTCAATGGTGCAAGGCATGTGGACTAGCGCGAGTCACTCTACCGGAATTACTTTCCTCTGGCTACCTCTGGGGAATATTCAGCCATCTCCACTTCTTGTTCTACTGGTGGCAAATGCTAGGGTTCTGGCAACTCCAACAACTTCCCGCCACCGGAATTGGCGCTGTATCCTAAACTGACTGACCATGTCCCGAAAGCATTGTTAACTGAAACTTATTTGGTAGCTAGGTTGCAGGGTCGTCAGCGTCTGAGCAAACCCGAGATGTAGCTTCAGAGCTGGTTAGGGAAAACAATATACATCATTCTCGCCATGCGGTCTAGTGATAGAAGCAACCACAAGTACAATACCTGAGAAGCCCCTTGCCAGAATCCATGACTCAATAGCATCGATATAAACGGCTTGCGATCGGCGCTAGTGAAAGCCATTCTCCCACTATGCACCGAACTGCTCTTCCATTCTCGAGGGCCAGCCCCATGACTCCAGCAAATGTCTCCTTCTAGTTGCAGTCAGCTTATCACACTTTGATCTCCATACTCGGCATTTTGTCAACTCACGCGAGATAAGTCGTCCAGCCATACTCTCTGGCTGTCCTTTCGAGAATATCGACCACAGCAACTTGCTGGCTCCTTCGAGCACAGCGATCCCCAACCATGGATATTGCCATGCAAGCAGTTCTGAAGCTCGATTAGCTGAGACGACTGAATAAGGTGAATGATGGCCTACATGTGCATTGGGTTGGTCTGATTAATTGATTCGGCGATTCCACAAACAATCTCAAGGTCGTTCTTCACTTGGGCCTATCGACAGTTAGCCACTATCCGAAACGGAGATTGACGCAATAAAATAAGCAGATTTTACTCACATCAATCCAGCGAGAAGCTTGTCTCCTGGCTCTGCAAAGGCGAGGGACGCGTGGATCGTGGACGATTAATAGTATCCTTGCAAGATGGTAGTACTGAAGCCCTGCTGCAACGCAATCATTGAGCAGCCATATCTCGGGGAAAGATGCCCCAGACTTCTGGCGCCGGGTCATGACCGGGGTAAAAGAGGCCGGTGTAGTCCTCATCCACGTCGAGGTGGACTCCAGAAGTCTATCATACGTGGTTGTATCTTTTTCTTCCCCAAAACAAAACCGAACGACTTCTAGCAGTTGAAGAAGCATCTTGTTGGTTTTTGCAAAATCGTCTCCGGCCTGTGTGAGATGTTCCAGGCTGGAGCGGTAGACGTCTAGATCAATGGGGGTCTGGCTCATGACTGCGAGGAATAACTCCTGTCTCAGACATGCCCACATCACAGCATCGTGAAATGTTATTGGCATGTGGGCCAGAAGAGGGGAAACCTGCAGCTTGGGTAGGTTCAGGTGTAAGGGAGTGAGGTCTGAGGAGCTATCAAGTTGCAGTGGTGTGGCTGGAAGCGCGGCTTAGTACCAGCATTCAAAGCCGAGGAAATAAGAAAACGCGAATGATTAATTTAATAATTCCACAAGCTACAGGAAAGGGCTTGATTAAGGGAGTGTAGTTTAAACTGATATCTCACCTTGCAGATTTTGGCTGAAATGATAGAGTAGAATAGCGACGTCGAGGTGAGAAATGTCCATGCCCGGCTGGATCAGCTTTTCCAGGAAATCGTCGAGAGGCGACAATTGCCACCCAAACCGGCCAAGCTCAACATGTGAAATGCGATCTTGAGCAAGGTTGATATGTCTGGCGGTGACGACCAGGATGAGTTCGAGGAAGGGAGGACATGCTACGGCTAGCGACGGTACACATGCAGCTAGGTATCTGTCTGGGTCATAAGAGTCGAACGCGGGCGCTATATTGTTGATGTAGTGACGGAATAGCTTGGCCTTGATACGGTCGTTGAGCGGTGCAGGTGGTAGGTCAGTGTTGATGGAGGCGTGGAAGCGTGGAAAGGTACTGGAGCTTGATGGGCTATCGCTCGAGAAGGGGTGATATTGCCGAGGGTCGTCTACAGCAAGAGTACCGCCGCTGGAGATCTCCAGTTGCGAACCGTGGTGCAACTGTCCAACGGGAAAGGCGGGCTGCTGTGAAGCGAGTCGGGGAGAACTCCCTGTTGCCCTTTGACATGGTGACGGGCAATGGCGCTGAGTTTGCTGCTCAAGGCCCGCAGAACCGGCATTTGAGATATCAGCGAGCGCTATTCCTGGCTGTCGGTTGGGACTGGGCAGGGAGATGCTGTGATCAAGATTGCCATGGCGCAGGGGTTGCCGCCATTCCCCATCAGACCCAGCATCGTCGTCATAGGACCTGGCAACTTCGAGGCTCTGGTCGAGAAACTTGAGCTTCTTGCCCGAGGTCCTGCACCAAACTTGTGAAGTCGAGAACTCGGGGTGAGATTCTCTGACGGTTCATTAGCATCGACGGCTGCGGCGTCGTGTGTAGCAACTCACCCAGCCTTGGACTTGTGCCGAAATCGAACTCTGAGGTTTCGCTCGCAGTTGATATTCTTCTTGACGCACTGCGCGCAGGGCTTCTCTCCATCGCCTGCATCGCAAAGGCATTAGGAAGCTTGTTCATGAGACTTTAGGCTGTGCAGATACTCACACTTGAGATGTCTGAAGAAGCCCAAGTCTATTAGCCAAGCGTTGGCCATGTATGGTCTGGCTGGATGAGCAGGATAGGAACAACTTGCCTCGCGCGACAATTCTAGGAAACCAATCAGCCTGTGTCCAAGCAACCCTTACAAACTTACCTCGCACCCGGGTTTTCGAGGGCCAGTGGGCGGCATGGCAGAGGATAGAAGGGGGAGAGAGAAGAAGCACAGGAGAGAGCGGGTCTGGCGCATCATCCAAGTCAAGGGCTTCGCTGTTTATATCCCCTTTCGACTTGTAAGGAAAGTGTCTAAGCCCGTGGCGAGGCCTTGGGCGGGGTGAATGCGGCGAGAAGACCTATGATCGAGTGATGACAACGCCACAAGGCCTATGTCCCAATGCGGTAATATCTCGATGGGGATGCGTCTTTGGTGGTTGTCTCACTACGACGAGTAAGGTGTATAAGAAAGAGTATTGGTCGTCTTGCTAGTTCTCAAAGCTCTTTTATCGCAGCACTAAACATTGCTCTCTTTGTAGAACAATTCTCTAAGAACAGACAGCAACTGCTCCTGTATCCAGTTGCTCACCATCCTCTGCTCTTCCTTTCCTCCTTTTCACTTTATTCTTCAGACAAATGGCAGCATCTATCACGACTCTAGGCAAAATGCCCTACGCGACAGCCTTGGGCGTGGTTGTGGTCGCCTACTTCTTGATTTACCCCTTCATCCTCTACCTCCAGGACTCCAAGGGTAACATTCCCCACGTCGACACCCAATCCACTGGCACTAATCATCGTCTAGGCCTGCGAAGATTCCCAAACATGTCCACCTTCTCGGGCATGTCCAACCTTCCCTTCATGATTCTCGCTCATGGAGGCGCGCGATCGACCCATCTCTCAAAGCTGCACAAGAAGGACCCAATCCTCCGAACGGGGCCAAACACGCTGTCATTCGGGAGCGTCCACGCAATCAAGGACATCTATGGCCACGGAACTCCCTGCGCCAAGGACGAATCATACTCCGTCGCCGCTGGCACCCATTTCCACCTGGCTGATGTCGTCGACAAGCCCCATCACGCTCGAAAGCGAAAGGTCTTGTCGTCGGCTTACGCTCTCAAGAACCTCGAGGGCTGGGAATACAAGGTCGCAGATAAGGTGCAGAGAATGATGCATCACTTTGACAAGGCCTGCACGGCTCCTCTGCCAAAGGGCGTCAAGTACCCCGACCCTCAAGATGTGAACGTCGACTTCCGTGCTTTCTTCTCACTTGACGCAGTTGCCGACATCGGCCTCTCCTAAAAGCTCGGCCTCCTCGACCGAGGCCACGACCAGGTCGACGCGCAAGAGAAGAGTGGTGCGGTATATGAAGCAAACCTCAGAGAATGTCTCTACCCCACAGCACGCAAGCAGTCTTATCTTCTTTGGAGCTACGACTACTACAAGCTGCTTGATAAGTTGTCCAACATCATTTCTTCTACCGACGCATGTCAGAGTCGAGTCGAGGCTGGGAGGGAATCGTCCTTCGCAGAGCCAACCTTCGACTGCAACGGTATCAGGCCGGAGAGAAACTCGACGACTTCTTCCAGGCCCTCATGGAGGACAAGAACGGCAACCCCCATAACCTAGAATGGGGCGAGGTCGTTGCAGAAATCAACATCATGATGAATGCGGGAAGCGTCACTACTGCCATCGCCGTGGCCAACGTCCTCTATCAACTGCCGCTCAACCCGCGCACCATGGACACCCTGCGACAGGAGCTTGATTCAGTCCTAGACCCTGATGAGGTGGTTGCGCCTTATGACAAGGTCAAGCACCTCCCTTACCTACGAGCTTGTCTTGACGAGTCCCTGCGTCTCTGGCCACCAACCCCTCAGGGTCTCGGCCGCAAGACTCCGCCCGAAGGATCGACCATCATGGGCCAGTATGTCCCCGGCAATACCAGTGTGAGCGTGTCTGCTCTCGTGGCACACCGAGACGAGACCATCTACCCCGAGGCTGAGAAGTTCGTCCCGGAAAGGTTCTTGGGCGACAAGAGTAAAGACCTCCAATCGTATTTCATCACTTTCTCAGCTGGCGCCAGAGGCTGCATCGGACGCAACATCTCCTATCTCGAACAAGCTGTGTGCCTTGCGTCTGTGGTTCACAGGTACGAGCTTTCCCTGCCGGCGGGCTTTGAGCTCAAGAGGGAGGAGACAATGAACCATATCTTGGGTGAGATGCCTGTCAAGGTATGGCGAAGAGATTTTGGAGAGGAGGAATGATTGCATTAAAAGTATTGAGCTTAGCGAGTGTTTTGTGGTATATAATATTGGGACATCAGGAGTTGGAAGAAACTTCTATCTTGCGTGGAGTTATCTGCTCTGGCGTCAACCACTCTCTGATTGGGGTGAGGATTAGTTTCATACCTTTATGAAATCAGCGCCTTTGCGAATCTCGTCTCGTACAGCAACAGAACACTCCGTTGGACCATCACAAAGGCGTCCAATTCCTGACCGATGTCCAGCACAGCATTTCAGGGTGGGATCCTCGTCGGAGAAAGACAGTCTCTGATCTCCATGGCCACCTGTTTGGGAGAGAGCATGACCAGCAGTGAGCAGCCGTGGCTCTACAATGAGCCATTCATCGATGGCTTCTTTAAGGGATCCGTCTGCGCCGCCGCAGTCGCGAGCGGTGGTAAGCCTCGTTGCAGCATCTCGCGAGCCAAGAAGGTTGTGCGGAATTTGTTCATCGACGCAGGAATGTTCTTGTATGTGCTCTTAAGATCAGCCTCACCGGGTGTTGTAGTGATATGAACATGGCCATCAATGAGGCCGGGGCATAGATATCTCCCTTTGAGATCTATGCATTCGGTATTCTCCATGTTTATGTCCTCTTGTTTCGAAGCAACTCTCGTGATGCGACCTCCCGTAACCGTCACAGTCGCATTCTCAATTACTTTTCCCTCAAATGGATCGAGGAGGTTAGTGCTAGAAAGAACAAAGGGTTTATGGGGCGGTAGGATCCATGGCTTGTCCCCACAATGCCCTGACCTCGAGATCTGGCCGCTGCGGAGCTACTAGCGGTCATTTTTATTGTGCTGTGTTAGGTGTGCCACGCGTCTAGGGGAGCCAAGGAAAGGGGGTTGGAACTGGGGAATGGTGCTGGCAGTGGAAAAGTTCCCATAGATCATGGCCAAGAATAAAGTTCCCCTGGAATATATGGAAATATAAACGAAAGCACCCGTTGGGCTCTCGACCGGGAGCTCTTGGGCTGGTTATCACAAGGTCGGGTACGTGTACCCGAAAGGCGGGCACTCGCGCCATGTTATCGGCTCTGGAGCCGGAGATCATCATCCCTGCTCTCAGTCTATGGGAACCATGGCCAAATCTTAGGTGTAAAACAGAATCTGGGGTATAGTGAGAATGTCAAGATCTACAGCTACATGCCCTTTTTGCAACCCTATTGTTTGAGCGTTATCCACCCATCGGCGATCACTGAGTTGCCGCTTCTTAACTTGATTCTCTCAGAAGTCTTGTATAGGCGACGGACTATAGGGGCAAGATGTCGGAAAAGTCTCCCAGCACGGTTAGAAACGTGAGAAGAAGCAAATGTTTAATATTCTCCAGAAGAGAAAAGCAGGAGACGAGGAAGATCAACCACGTCGTTCTCCTGCTTATGTATTTGGTGGGCTTTTTAATGTGAGCCTGACAACAACAATCACAGCATCGCTGCTGCTGCGTAGGAGCTGAACAAAGCCCAGACCTTGACAAGTAGTCCATTGTTATGCTGCAGTGTTTTGCCTCTCCAGCGATCTAGGAATGAATAATCACCAGGGTTCCTGGTCTGTTAGCTAATTCTATTTTGGTCAGTTTCGTGCGAACTATATCTTTACTCATGAGCTGATTGCCAACCACTAAATTCGTCAGCAATTCTGTGTATGTTCCCAAATGACACCCCTGAACTCGGCTTTTTCGGCCGCTCCAGGTAACTTTGGCGACTTCACGGCAGTTCGCCTTCTGCTTGGATTTGCTAAAGGTTCCGTTCAGCCTGCCTTTGTCCTTATCACCAGCACATGACGCAAGAAGTCTGAACACTCCTTCAGGGTCGCATCAGTGTCCTATTTATTGACTTATCTAGAACTAGTACTGACTGAGGAACTATGGCTGGGTGACCTGCAACGGTGAGCTTAAATTCTCGGAGCTCTCCTCGAAAAGGTTATCTGATGACCGGCTGCCGAAGGATGCAACGTATTTCAACATGTTCCAGATTTGGGATATTTTCAAAGACCACCGAGCCTTGCTCTTGATCCTAGGGCCTTCACTAATACCCCAGCATCCCCTGTCGTCAAATGGGGCATCGTGGTTTGTACTTAGCTGGCAATTGTGCTATCGCCTGCGCAGGTTGTCTTTCTGAGCCTCATCACCTCCAACATCAAGGGAAATACAAAGAAAGCCGCCGCGAATAATGAATTCTTTGTTCTTTACGCAAGAGCAGAAATTATTGGCCCACAACTGTGGAATGACAGGCCTCGATATACCAAAGGTGTTGTAGCCAATCTCGTGTCTTTCGGTGGCATCATGGCAATCTCTGCTGCGTTCATGCTGTCTGTGACGCCGGAGAAGGATCTTCGCGAGCGAGACAACCATGTGTTTAACGAAACGCGTGGGGATGCAGAAGTGACGATACACGCTCCAGAAGTAGCATTAGGTGCGGACCTTGGGAGCAGGCTTCATCGATGGGAACACTTGACATTGGTTTTTTCTCATCAACTTACTAACAACAAGTTAGACAAATACATTTTAATATACTTTTAGGAAGGACTATAATATTAGCGCGTACTAAACATATCCAACGTTGGGTGGCTGCATGGGGTTTTAATCGACTAGTGACATTCCCACTTTGATTGTCGCTTGATATTTCTACAGGAAATTCCAACATGGTGAAAATCAATCCGCCCTTATACAGAAACATATAATTTGATGTCGCATAGATATCCCATGTTTCAATGGTTGATTCTCCCCGAGTCAACCGAAATCTTATAATCGACCAGTTTCGGAACAATGGCGCAAGCCAGCTCCCATCGTAACGTATCTGCATAAGATGAGAATTTTAGGACTGGAGTTATCTTTAGCCCTTTGTAGATTTCTCCGGGATGGCTCATGGCCAACGACCAGAAATTCTCGGGCCGCGCTCTGTGTTACTTCTCACTCTCCTTTGCAGGATCGAGATAGGACTTCACGACGTCTTCGTCGATGATAAGAAAGACCTTTCGTATGAACAGGAGGACTGTATTTGGCTTCTCCGAATGTCGGGAAATTCCTAGAAAAAGTTGTTAGCTTAGGGTTGGATATGGTTTCTTGTTTTTGAACAGCCCACTTCTTAGCAGCTTCGACGTCCCCATCAGATAACCAAGTTCTTGGCCATCCAGCTAATGGGTTTTGTAGAGGCCGCTGATGCCCCCCAATCTGGCACGTCTGGCTCGAACTTTGCTTAGAAATCGTCCCATGCCTCAGAGTTACGACTGCGGCAGGGCCGATATGCCACGTAATTGCATCTGGTTCAGGCTCGGAGGCTCGGCTACACGCTGAGTGCTAGGATGAGAAGGTTCGCTGAGTTATTAGTAGGTAGGGATGGGGGCAACAAGCTGAGTCCCTGTCGTTCGTAGCTTTCTATTGTTCTTTTCTTGAAAGATACCTGACGCGCGCGGCATAGTCGGCTCTTCTTCGGTGGACGTTGGCAGACCAAGTGATAGGATGCTCTCGGAAACCTCGGCGGTGTGCCGTCAAGCCCAGACTGTCCTGAGCCGGCAGCCTATCGCCCGTATACCAATCCTAGGAAGGAACATCATGAAGACGGCCATGGTAGAGAAATTCGAGAGAATATGGTACGGTCTAGGGCTCTATGATGCCATCTACAACCCATAACCGAACTTTGTTTTGTGGATGACCTCGGCGAAATAGTTGGTCGCCGAGGCCAGGTGGTATGTTCCAACGCCTCATACTTACTTCTCGCAAAGGTTTGGTAAGAGCTGTGCCATGTTTAGTCAAGGTCATATCTCCATATCTAGCCTAGGAATATCTCCGTCTGGCCCGGCAGTGGCGAGTTGTTGTAGGGTAGTGAAGAGTCAGAAATCTGATAAGGACTTGGCTGCGAGGCGGTGAAATAACACGTTGAGAGGGACTTAGGTCAAAGGTTTTTAAACCACGATATCATGTCACTGTGCTTATGTCGTTTCAATAAGATTTTGCAAGATCCACAAGTGTCATGCAACAATTAAACAGCAAGTGGGTAAATCGTACGGGTTTGTTTTAATTTCGAGGTTTCAGCATCCCCACCATCAGCAGTAACGCATCATATGAAGAACTATAACCAACCAAATATCAAATGTTAGGTCATAATAATACTTGCCTCTGTCTCGGAGAATAGTCCCAACCATTCGGTAGAGCCGTCAACTTAAACATTGTTTTTAGGACAAAGGCAATCTGGTGATCATCAGAAGCGGTGGAGCAACAGTGCGTCGGACTAATAAACCTGATACAGTTCGCAGGGGTAGTGAATTTTAAATTATGGTTCCTTCTCCATGGGCCTGCAGTTTCCTTACTTAATAGGTGGAAATTCAAGTATATACCGTATTTGCAAATATAATTCGGTGGCAAGTTAATAGGGGACTTGACGATCAAAGGCCAACTGCGCAGAGACTTGAACCTGATAGACAAGGAGTCAAGGACGCACTTCTACCGTCTTCTACCGTTCTACGTAGCAACAACGGTAATATGCAGCTACCGTAGCATCCCGCGAAATCCGGCCACCTTAGCGCCTTCAGTGATTGGGCACATCCTATAGTCCGCTATATAAGTGGTCGAGCTGAGATGTCGGAGACGCTAAGGATGCTACGGTATGTATCCCCGTGGTTCTTGCGTGCCAATCATTACGACCTCGCCAATGAGACATTTGAGTTCTGCTCCAGCACGCGTGGATCTTCCCCACGAAGATCATACTACATAGAGTTCACTGTGACGGCATTACCTATATCCGCGTAGATCTACTACCCCAGGCAAACGGGAGGGGGATCAGCGAAAGCGAGAAATAAAAAGCCTCTAAGCGAGCCGTACGAGTATGCTACGCGTCCACGGCGTTGCTCCGTGACAACTGCGATTGGCGCTCACGTATCCGTACGTACCCCACAGTCTCGTCTGGGTAAATGGGGAATGGCCTGGACAATTGATAAGTCCTTAGCAATGCCCAGGGTTCGGCGTAGCGAAATCCCTGCCAATAGTCTAGAGTCGAGGCTTTATAGCGCACTCAAGGAGCAACTCGAGCCGCTCCGCTAATGCCAATCCAGGCCTTAAAGCCGCGTTGCCACCCCCGGAATGTACTCGTGGGACCCTAGACAGATGAATGGGCAATCGTCTTACCGAGAGTGGCAGCAGTTATGCATGGCCGCTTCTTCTAGCTCAGTTCCATCTCCGTCATGAGCCCCGCTGCCGGTGGGCAGGGACCAGTTGGTGACGATATTTATACTTGCTTGCCTCTCCCCATGCCATTGTAGATTAGGATACCTCGTGTGCTATTCTCCATCCAGACCCGATAACTCTCCTCCATCATCATCGTCACATCGTTCATGATGGCTCCCGGTCTCGCTTCTCTCTTCGTTGGCCTGTTGGCTGCCGTGAGCCCCGTGGCGGGCGCGGGCGTGGTGCCAGCTGCCGACACCGTCTTCTACAATGGCAACATCTACACCATGTGCTCCTCCAACGGCTTGGCCGAGGCCATGGCTGTTCGCGGCGGCAAGATCGCCTACGTCGGCGCCCAGAAGACGGCCAAGACCTTCATCGGGAAGAACACCAAGGTCGTCGACCTCAAGGGCAAGATGGCCATGCCTGGCCTGGTTGACTCGCACATGCACATCATCTCGGGTGGTGCCTTTCTCCTCAAGTGCAATCTCAGCTACCAGCCCCTGTCGCTCGACCAGATCATCAAGCACATCCAGGGTTGCATCGACGGCGAGAAGGGCAAGACGGACGCTGACTGGCTCGAGGTGGTCAACATGGACTACTCCAGCCTCGTCGACAAGAGCGGCCATGTGGGCAAGAAGGAGCTGGACAAGCTCAAGACCAAGCGTCCCATCATCATCCGCTCCAGCGACTACCACACCGTTCTCGCCAACTCGCGGGCGCTAGAGCTGTCCAAGATCACCGCCGACACCAAGGACCCCCCCAGCGGCAAGATTGACCGTCTTCCCGGCAGCAAGGAGCCCTCCGGTGCCCTCCAGGATGGCGCCTCGGGTCTTCTAGCCGGCCCGCCCCCGGCCACTGACGAGGAGAACATGGAGGGTGCTCGTGCTGCCCTCAAGCTGCTGCGAGAGGCCGGCATCACCACCTTCCAGGAGGCCGCTGCTGGCGAAGATCACCACACGATCTTCGACAAGATCAGAAAGGAGGGAGGCCTCACCGCGCGTGGCTACTTCGACTACCGCATCGAGGCCCCTAGCTCTGTCGACAAGGTCCAAGCTGTCGTCGATGAGGTTGTTGCCCTCACCGGCAAGTACAACGACAAGGCCGCTATCGGACCCAAGCCCACGCTCAAGTGGCAGGCCATCAAGGGCTTCCTTGACGGCGTCATCACCTATCCTGCCAACACGGCTGCCCTCGTCGACCCCTACTTGATGCCCGTCAACGGAACCGACGGCAAGTGGGAGGCCGACCCGAACTCGCTCAACAAGCCGTACTGGAAGCCCGATGTGCTGACCAAGACCCTCGAGCTGCTCTTCCTGAAGGGCATTGATGCCCAGCTGCACGCCGACGGCGACCTCGCTGTCCGTGTTGGCCTGAACGCTGCCGAATCTTTCCGCAAGAAGCACCCTGGAAAGGACTTCAGACTGGGCCTGGCCCACGACGAGCTCTCTCACGAGAAGGACTGGGCGCGCTTCGCCAAGCTTGGTGTCGACCCCATCGTGAGCTTCCAGTGGGCGCAGCTCAGCTCTTCCTACCTCCCCAACACGTTCAAGTCGCTGGGCAAGGATCGTCTCGACAACCTCCAAGCCTACGCCAAGATTGAAGGTGCTGGACGGCCCCTTGTGTACGGAAGCGACTGGCCCGTAAGTAGACCCGCATCTCTCCCCCCTGAACCAACACTGACAGCCACAACTGCAGATCGATCCTCTCGACGAGTTCCTTGCTCTGAAGGTTGCCGTGACTCGATCCGGCGACCCCAAGAACCCGAACTCGGCGGCCTCGCAGGGGGCCCCCTTCAACGGCGTCTTCCCCGGCGAGGGCATCTCCCGAGGGTCGGCACTCCGCGCCATCACCATCAACGGTGCTCGGTTCCTGCGCGCCGACAAGCAGATCGGCTCCCTCGAGGCGGGCAAGATGGCCGACTTTATCATCCTGGAGAAGAACTTCTTCAAGGTCCCTGCCCAGGAGCTTGGCCAGAACCGCGTGCTGCTCACCATGGTCGGCGGCGAGGTCGTCTACGTTGCCAAGGGCCAGAACTTTGGCGTCAAGGCCAAGTTCCCCAACAACGACGCCGTCAGCTCCAAGCTTGCTGCGCGTACCATCGGCGGCTTTGCTGCCAAGTCGCTCTCGGAGGCGGAGCAGCTGGACGCGGCCAAGCTGAGGAAGCGAGGTGCTTGCGTGCACAAACATTAAGTTTAATAACCTAGTCTGGCGCCCTTCCTTGTTCGATATGGCCAGGGGTCATGACGAACCGGTGGACTACGGCATCCGCTCCCTCGTACATGGGCCAATATGATACGTTTTCCCTTAGACACTACCGAGTCATGCATAATATATAATTTTACCACGTTTTCTCTGAGACATGGCTTAGAACCCGACCAGAACACGCCATGAAGAATCTTCCATCGCTTGCGTGTTCGGACCGCAGCCACTCTAGTGCTGCTACTGTACCGCGCAGTAGACTTGGGCCCGTCGATCCCCCTGCATGATGGAACTCAATAGCTCTTATTTTCCGATCCCATCATTGGTGCGTCTTGGCGATGGCTTTCTTCTCCACCCTCAAGGGGTTCTTCTCCACCCTCAAGGGGTTCTTCTCCACCCTCAAGGGGTTCTTCTCCACCCTCAAGGTGTGGGTGTGTTCCGTTCCTCTTCCGGACATTCCAGGACCAGTCGCTTCCTCCGCGTGTTAACCTTGATCCCGTTAGCCGTCTCTGGATATTAAGCTTACTAGAAGTCGACACTACTGAGCTGTGACTCGTGGCCGGCACGCCATTGGGCCATGGCACAGTTACTTCCCGTGCTCTCCATGTGGCGTGCTTATCTTCCCACGCGATCTTCTTGGCCTGCTCAGCAGCCGGGGGAACCCTGAGCGGCTGAGTCTAGATGCGCAAACTGGCCATTCTCTTAACGACGACTTTCCCGAGCTGACATGCCGCATCCATCGTCTCCCGCTGAAAGGGCTTTATTATTCTTGGGCCACCTCCAATCCAGTCCAGTCCACTTCACTCCATTCTTCCCTCTCTCCCTCCAAGCTAGGCCAGGCAGAGTGAGCATCTGACCTCGTGCTCCGGCCAATCTGCCGGCCAATATGGTTCCCCCGCCGTCTGGCGCCGCCGTCCTAGTAAGTCATGACCCACCCCCTACCGAGTCTCCCGAGTCGCTTCCATCGATCGCCCGCCCGGGGACTCTGGCCCCCAAGATTATCCTGGGGAGATCTGCACCAAGCGACGGTACTGACGATCTTCTGCCAGGGCATCATCTACACGCTCATCTCCATTGCTGCGGCTGTCATCGGGGCTCGCATCTATCTCCGCCTCAAGATACAACGCCAGAGGCTGCTCCCCAGCGATGCCCTCATGTCCATAGCCTGGTGTGCAGCCTTTTCGTCGTCGATATTTGACGTTCTCCTGCAAATCAATGGGGCCTTGAAGCCCAACATCAATTATACTCTCGAGAATTTTGATGCCGACCCGAAAACACTCCAATATGTCCTCAAGGTGAGCAAGAGTCCACGCTGGCAAGAGTCCACGCTGGCAAGAGTCCACGCTGGCCTTGATGGCGTCGCTTGAAAACTCCCACAGTGTGCCTGAAACTAATCACTGTCACGATTCTAGATAATGTGGGCTAGTTCCATACCCTTCTTCACCACCTTCTATCTCTGCAAAGCCTCTCTCCTGTCTGTCTACCTCCAATTATTTCCGAGATTCATGAAAAAGAGGCGGATTCTACTTTGGGCAACCATCGCATTCTGTGCATGCTCGTACGTGGTGTCCATGTCGCTGCAGCTGTTCCTCTGCTTCCCTGTCGACAGAAACTGGTAAGTGAAGAATCTTTCTTCTGTTCTTCCTTTGGACTTGTTCACCAGCAATCTTCTAACGACATCTAAAGGAGCATGGATCCCGCGAAAGCGTGCGACGTCATGGTGATACCTACCATTTTCCAGGTTGCTTGGGCGTTGCATATCTTTGGCAGCCTTGTCTGTAAGTCAACTGCGCCGCCATTGACGGACTAGAATATCGATTCATCCAGTCTCGAGTACAGCCTAACACCTGCTTTCTTAGGTTTCCTCCTGCCATTTTTGATCATCTACAAGTTGAATATGCGGGTGAAGATGAAGATTGGCGTCTATTGCGTCTTCCTCCTCGGCCTGATCGACATTGCATTCTCTCTAACGCGGTTCTTGACCGTGCAGCTGGGCAACTCGGGTGACTTCCGGTCCATCACAACAATTGGTGAGTTACCCCCAAGAAACCCGCCGTCATTAGCAGGGACATCTGCTGACAACAGCCACTCTTCAGAACTATGGAGCTCCTTAGATGCCTACATTGGGCTCATCATTGCCTGCCTCCCCTCTCTCCGGCCTTACCTTCGCCGTAACTATGGAGCCTCCTACGAGTACAGTTACAACCAATCAGAGAGACCCGGCAGATCGGCTCCTTCGCGCAGGGTGGACCAAAGTGGCTTCGAGGAGATTGACGAAACGTCGTATCCCGTAGGTGCCCAAGCAAATCGCTTGCCAGGGTCCCGTCGCGCTCCTGACTCGCCTGATTTTGGTACTGACGAGTGGAATGACGACAAGAAGAGTAATAGAAGCGACATTGAGCTTGTTCAGATCAATGTTGGCAACGCCGTCAAGGAACACGGCCATGTTTAAGACGCGGTATTGAGACGCGGTATTAAGACGCGGTATAGAGATGAAAAATATCATGTAACTAATATATAATAATGTTCTATGTACATTTTGCCAAGATGCCATATTGAGCTGCCCACAATGTCTTCCATCCAATAGTAGCCGATGAGAATGACTAATCTGGATGATTTGTCAAGGGCGTCAATGTCAGGGCATGGGGCTGCTACGTCACAATATCTACCCAGGTAGCTATCTTCACGCGGTTCGCTTCAGATTCAACCAACTTATACTCATCTCCCCATTCTGCTGCCGTCATCAACAAGATGCTCTCTTTGCTGTCACGTGAGGACATCATCTCGCTGTTCGAGACTGTGCTCGACTGTCAAAATAGTGGGAAATGGGGCGACCTTGAAACATGCATTCAACCAGTCGTGAATGTCAACAACGTCTCAGAGCAGCGCGGCACCTTCATTGCCAACCTGCGCAGTAGGGTCGAAGAAAGAGGCCTGCAGGCAAAGCTTGATAGTTATGTCGTCGACATTGACTCTCAGGCCATCGCTACAAGGCTCATCAAGAGTCAAAATGGCCAAGATGGGGAGGACGAGGCAAACCCCGTCACCGAGAGATTCGAGTATCAAGAAATCGCCCTGGCCTGGTTTGTTGACGGTCGCCTATCCACCTTCAAAACGCTACAGGACGACGATGCCCGTCGGATGAGACAGCCTATCGCGGCGAGCACACCCGATGCCCTCTCCCAGTCCCGGTCGTCAACATCGCTGGACCTCAAGGCACGGTACCGCGACTATATCGGAAGCATCAATGCCAAGTCCATGGAAGCCGACTTTGAGACTCTTTGCCAGCCAACGGTTACCCACAATACCCGGGAGATGACAACAGCCGAGTACATCAGACTGATCAGCGAGAGCCAAGCTGCGATCAGGTATTTGCATTTCGACGTGCAGGACATGCTGGTCGACAATGAGTCGGGCCAAGTTGCCGCTAGACTCGAGTTTACGGGTGTGCCTGTTGAGACGTGGGCCGACGCCGAACCCAACGGGCAAAGCGTGAGGTTTCACGAGCATGTCATGTACTGGCTCGATGGAGGAAAGATTACGTGGGTCTGGTCTATTGTCGACCTGGATGCATACAGACAGCAGCTTCAGCCTGGATGGGCGGAAGAGTTGGGATATACGCTTAAGAGTTCACGATTGCAACGCCTCCCGGCTTCAATGTGCGGTAAATCTCCTTCATAGCGTCAATGCCGTCGTTTGGAAGCACAAACAAAAGACCATTCCCGATTGAGTGTGAAAACGTCTCGTCTGGGAACTCAAGAGCCGCGGCATCCATCTGCAAGCCCTCGGCCGGCCACTTCCTTCAATTGGTTAATTGCTGTGTTTCTCTCTCTACTGGGCTGCCTTGATCTACTTACGGATATTGAATACAAGGCCAAAAAACAGATTAATAACTTCATTCCACCACAGCACCAGTATTGCCCCATATCACACTCATCATGTCCAGCAAGACTGCAGACACTGGCAGCTACGCATATGATCCAGATGCATTGCGAAAGGACCGAAGTCGACCTCAATCCAAGAAGGTCACTTTAGAGTCATGATATTTGGAGCTGTCTGATCAGGAGCTCTCAAGATGTCAACTTCGGAAGGCTTCCGTTCCGTCGTCGGATCTTTTCGCCGGTGACGCATTAGCCTTGGTTCGGCGCTATCCACTCTGAAAGACTCGATCGACGCTACACTGAAGTCGAGTCTCTGAGCATCTGCCATATAGGAAATATTCTAGTTTGACCATTTATTGTGATAACTGTTAAGGAATCGAAATTGCGTCGCCGGACAGCATTCTGACACTACCTTTGCGTCTCCAAACGGCCTACCTGTTCAAGTTCGCTTCGGGAGTACGAACGGCAGACCTTTCTAAAAGAATCGAGTAAAGTTCTCGGACACTTCCCGTAGACTAAATATTAGATCATATGGCATGCTGAAGTATATAGAAGTCTCTTCAATAGGTATAGAATAACAAGGAGCGTCTGAGTAAATCCACAATTATTATCCGTTTATCATAGCTATCTCTCTTCACCGTGATTTGCCTCATAAGCCACAGCAGGATGCTGTACTTGAACTCCTTGACCAACAACTGGAGCTCTTGCAACAATCAGCAGTTGAGGGCAACAAATTCTAAATTGCACAGTAGTTCTTGTGGGAGCAGATCACCAGAGAGAAATATGCGAGCTTTCTAGTAGGACTTGGGAGGTTTAGGTTGAGTTGGTCTATGATTAGTAATAGAGCTATTCAATGAGGTATGCTCATCATGTTTGATATTTATAATCTCTGCTTTCGTGATCCTTAGAGTAATAAGCAATTTTGAATCGAGCCGTGCTATGTCTGAAGTGATTGGGTTTCGGCAATGTGACGCCGAGCCAGTCGGGCGGTTCGCCGAACCTCTCAGAGCTGTGACTCAATCGCTGGAGAGTCAAAATGACTGGACTTGGTCTCTTTTCCGACAAGATTGCAGTTGAAATTACAAAGAGCGTCCTTTTCAGGTCAAGTCAGTTCTCAATTTTGCATACGGCTTGCACCAATTCTACACACCATGGAGTCAACTGCTTCACAACTTCGGCAAAAGTCCTGGAAACAGGGCTTATACCTCGTTTCGACAGATGCCTCTCTCCTTCCGATACCAAAGCTCATTGACATCTTCGCCTCTGACCAATTCTACTGGGCAAAGGCCCTGCCTGAGGATGCTATGAAGGAGACGCTCCAGAACTCTCTATGCTTTGGATTATACGATTGCCGCCCACCGCCCAAAGAAGCATCGGAACCGAGCGTAGCCGAAGATGCCTCGCCAAAGTTCATCGGTATGGCCCGCGGCGTCACCGACTTCACGACCTTTCTGTACTTGACTGATGTTTGGGTCGACCCGACGTACCAAGGCAAGGGTCTTGGCAGCTGGCTGGTGAGGTGTGTGCAGGAGGTGATTGAGTCGATGCCTCATCTGCGGAGGAGCATTCTGATGACGGCGGACTGGAAGCGATCTGTCCCGTTCTATGAGAGGCTTATGGAGATGAAGGTGTTCGAGTGCCGACAGGGAGAAGGACTAGCGATCATGGAGAGGAAGGGTGTAGGGCACCCGGGGTTTGGGAGCGAAGGAACTGGCTATAAGTTGGTAAACTGATTCTGTTTATTGGTTGGACTGAAGCACAACCTTATCGATTGGCTTTCCTCACTGCACAGTCCGATGAAGGTAAAGTTCTACATAGGAAGTTTGAGTTGTATTCGTCTAACTGCTACCGCGTCATTACCGGGGTTGGCCGAAAGTGCGGGGTTCAAAGTCGGCACTTGACCTTGACATAACAAGATTCTTTCTCAACATTGGTATATGCGTATCCGAGTCCTACGATATTGAACACTTGTCTCCATGCCTGAATAAGTCAGATGCATCTACCAAAGCTACCACCGAATGCCGCCTACATACGGCTCAACAACCCAGCCAGACGCAACGCCCTAAGTCTGGCTGTCCTGCAGGACCTGAAGAAGCAGCTTACAGAGGCACTTACATCCCCTGTGACTGGACGGCTCCGCCTACTGCCCCCTTTCAAAAGTCAAATCTTAACAGACCTAGAGAAAGCTGTACGTAGAGACGACACAGCAAGCGAGCAGTGGAACGAATATGGGTGGCTCGTTAACTCATCCGAATGGAAGAGAGAGCGCGCCGGCCTGCCCAATGTTTTGGTTCTGCGCAGTGAGGGACCCGTCTTCTCATCCGGACACGATCTCAAAGAACTCTGGCAACTTGGTCCTGACCAAGTCAAACTCCTCTTCAGCCTTTGCGCCGAGGTGATGACGCTGATTAGGCGGAGTCCTGCCCCCGTTGTCTGCCCGGTTCAAGGCCTCGCCACAGCTGCAGGATTCCAACTCGCAATGGCAACCGACTATCCCATTGCCCTTGCAGACACAAAGTTCTCTCTACCTGGAGCCAAGATTGGATTACCCTGCACGAGTCCATCAACAGCCGTCTCGCGTCGTTTGCCACCGGGAGCAACCTATCGGCTACTGGCAACAGCAGAACCAGTCAACGCAGCAGACATTCCGGGTGCGGTTGATGTGGTTCAAGCCCCGAAAGATGATACATCGAACGACGCTGGCCATTCGGCCTTTGAAGATCGTGTTGCAACTGTTATTGAACAACTGGCAGCGATGGCACCCCAGCAACAGGCCGTGGGGAAATGGGCTTACTGGACACAACTCGGAATTGGAGCATCCGAAAGTGATGAGGGAGGTGATGGCTTTGAAGCAGCAGCTCGTTGGGCTGGGAGAGTGATGGCGCTACATGCAAAGAGCGAAGATGCCAAAGAGGGTATTGGTGCGTTCTTGCAAAAGAGGAGGCCGGCTTGGGTCAGTCGATCTAAATTGTAGTATTTTGCCAGTTGAAAGTATTGGAAATGCTGAAAACAAAACCTTAAGAGTCCGTACGAAATCCATGCCTTGATTCCGAGCCCTGAATCTAATGCGATGGCGTTACAGCAGACCATCGGACATCAAGTTAAAATCCAGCGACGCGAGAGTCAATGGATATTCTTGGGGCCCTATTACTCTATGATAAAACAAGCGTAATCGGTCTATCAACGCATTTTGTCAGTGCTCACAAGGATGATAACTTCTTGGTGGATGAGAGGGGTGCAAAATATCAACGCCCATGCTGCTGGTAACAGAACTGCCTATCAGAATCCAATAATGAGACAAGAAAGGTTGGTTAGAGGATGCCAGAATGGTCATATCTTCAGAAACCTCCCCAGCTTTATCTCTTTCATCGTCAGTTAATGAGCGTTAGCCTTGATCAATCCCGTTGGCCGGCCGTGGCACTAAACAACCGCCGTCCTTGCTTTGTTCCCTTCTCTTTTCTGCTGCCCACTCAACCAGCTCATCCCATGATTTGCCCAGCCACTTTGAAATCTGCTTTGCTCCACTCTCCATGCCAGGAGTGACTTTCTCCCCTTTCCGCCTGCCTGTGGCGACAGCAACTTCAATGTCAGGATCTGCACCAGACAAAAGTAACAGCTCCACAAGATAGGCGGCATCCGCCGTCGTCTTCTTGGCGGCGGCGTGCAAGGGGGTGAAGGCTCTTGCCATCCTTGTATTAGCTTCAGTTCTGTAGTTGACATCGGCACCACATTCGATAAGTGCCTTCGCCAGCACCGGGGAGCAATTGCCCTGTGCTACTAACTTGAGAGCAATGCTGGCTTCGTTCTTCGGAACTTTCCCCAATGCATGCTGCTCGATCCAGTAATCCGTGAGTTGAGCTTCCATGGCCGGGCTAGGTCTTGATCCTGCCCTATCCCCAGGGGACAAGCTGTCTGTGGGATGTGTGACCTTTCCGGACGATCTTAGATTATCCCGCCATATGTCGAAAATTTCTGTCGAGTCCGAAGCCAAAACTGCGTTACCTATTGCCGGGCCATCAAAACTTTGGTTGTCGGCCAGCCATCTAAATACTCGGACGTTGACTCCCTCAGCGGCGCAAAGCAAGTAGTAGCCTGTCTTATTAGAATCGTCAAACATGAGCTGAGCCATTTCGAGAGAGCCATGGGTGGCAATGGATTCCAGAACCAGATCCTTGAACTTGTCTCTATGCAGGACATATGGACATAGACGTCTCATCTCATCCACTTGATCTTTCGCCACTAGATCGAGTAAGAGATGCCGCATGTCGGCGTCTGAGAGGTCATCAAGGGATCCGCTGACATCATATTCAACTGATTTTGAATGAATCTGAACTCGATGGCGTTCGCTTTGTTCCCAAGTTGAGAACCCGATATCCGAAAAGTCGCAAGTTGACACTTCACATTTGAAAGGTCGATCATGGTGGCTGACATGTTGGTCACGGACAGCGCGAGCTCCGAAAGATATTCGATGAAAGCGGCAAGCGACAAACGGGCATTTGAAAAGTCGTGGACCATAATGCTTCTGAAGTTCTGGACACCGGCAACTTTGTCTGTGTCGAGTCCCAGCACACAGCAAACTCTCCAGTATCTGGTAGACGCGCTCCGTGGTGGTAGAGACCGTAGTAGGGTCGAAGTCCATCCAGGAATTATCTATCATATCACCTTCATCTAGTCGCCAGTCATAGGAGCCACGTAGCCGATGGCGGAAATCAAGCACACGGGACACAGCGTTGCAAGCTTCAGGCCATTCCTTCAGCATATCAAGGCCCCAGAAAATTGAGTTTGTGTCTCCTGTGCTATCGTACTCGGGATTTGCGCGTTCAATATTGACCTGTTCGAGAATATGGACAAATTGGGAGGGCGGTTTAGCTCGAAAATGCCTTGCACACAGTCTGGCACACTCTGCCCACTGAGAATGTGCAAAGCCGAGGAGTCGGTAGGCACCAGAAATGAGATTACTCTCCATGTTCTCGTTGGTTGCTTCAGGTTCGAAAAAGTCGCAACAGAGATAAGTGAGGCAGGTCGTTGAAAGGTCGAGCAGCGCCTCCCCTTCATCGATGAAGTTGTTCTCCTGGCGACGAACAAGATATCTGAGAGCAGTCCCAATTAGTATTAAAAACCTGATGTAGTTGGCCTTACTCACTCTTTTGCTGTAAAATGAACGAATCGTAACCCTTCGTCTCTTACTTCGACGAGTGGCCCGCAGACCTGGAGAACGTTCAAAGTTGACCTAACTCGTGGAACAGTCTTGTTGCCGGCCTGTATGAGCAATGCCTGCTCCATCTCGCGGCAAGTGAGTTCAATAGGTGAGCACGCTATCCACGATAAGATTCTCTTGCTCTGTTTTCGGGCGATCGGGGGAAGTTTCATGATTCGTTGGAGAATCCTCTCATATCTTGACAAGCGCGTTAGCAATGACTGCAATGCTTTGTTCATATTAGCCTTCCAAGCGACTTACGCTTCATCAAGGCCCTCAGGGAGAACTTCAAGCTGCTCACGAATAGAGTCCACATCCTGCAGCATCTCAATGCCCTCTATCACAATCCTAGCGTAGAGGAACATGCCTGAAATACGTTAGTTTAATAACGACCACGATATCCATTGACCGTCTGTTGCTCACCATTCGCCTTTACGGCCAATGGACTCAGCAACTGCTGAATATCCGTGCGAGCGTCATCGTCAAAGCCGGAAACATCAAGCCACTCTTGGATTCGACGTCCTGCATACGTTTTGATGCATCCGGAGTTCTTTTGATCGATGCGTGTGATCACCGCAGTATCCTTCAAAATTCTGTCGATCTGATCTGCTGGCCTGCTGCTGACGAAGAGCTTCACGTCTTGGCACTGTTTCAATACGTCCAGGAATTGGTACAAGAAGATCTTCTGAGCGGTATCATTGACCTCGTCCAGTCCATCGATGGTGATGTATATAGGTCCCGCAGCTTTCAGAAGCTTGATGAAGATCTCAAGCGCGAACTTGGTGTCTCCTTTCAAATCTCGCTTTAGCTCCTTTGAGCCAGACATGATTGTACAGCAAAGCACCGTTCTGAGATCACGGTCTTGAAAGGCGAGCTGGAATATCAGAGAGTGGAAAATGGGAAGAGAGGACTCTAAACCATGTCTGTAGCTTAGGAAAGCAAACAGCGAGTGGCCCAACTGCTTAGTGCTGTCAACAACCGTTGATGCCAGATACGTCTTTCCTGTTATGATTGAAAGTGTGAGCATTCGTGAACCCAGAAGTATTTAGACCAAGCAGAACGTTCATGACAATACGCTTAGATTGCACATTGGTGGATGGCGTTAGAACGAAACCACAGTATAAGACAAAGTACACACCTGCTCCGGGAATTCCTTGAAGCCAGAAGACTTGGGGAGATTTCTTCCCAATTTCAAGCCATTTGCGAAACTGTTCATCTTGTTGCAGCCATGTACCAGTACCTTCGCATCGGAAATTGTGAAGACGATCAAGGTCTTCGTCGTAGGATGGAGGACGTATGTAAGTTTCCATGGAATGAAAATCCTGGCGCTCTTGGAATTCTCGACTTTCCTCGTAGTGCTTGAAAGCTTTTTGTCGTGCGGCGTGGGCTTCCGTGATATCATTCAAGGTAATCTCATCACACATCAGACGTCTGTGATTCTCGATGTTTTGGGTGATGACATCGATTTTGGCCCGGTGAGCAGGCCATAAAGTCTCAAAAAACACTCGCCAGCCTGGACTCGTTAGCTTGGTTGTTTCAAGAGTGAAAGATGTTCATACTCTTGAGGTTGAAGAAATTCAGTGATGTCAGGTAGAAATCCAGAATGTCTTGAAAAAACAGACTCAGAACGTATTTCATGCGCTCATTGTTTTTGAAGAGCGGAATGAACTCGGTGAATCTGGGAAGAACAGGGCCCAGCGTCTTCATAACATCGAGAATCGCATCAAAGGACTTGATAACATTGCTAGACATCTGCAGCAGGAGTTTGATCGGACCCCAGATGAGAGCAATGATCTCTGGCTTCACCTGAGTGAATACCTCCACCACACCGGCGTATTCCTGTAGTCTTTCGATGTAGGGAGCTATTTTCTTCAAGCCTCGCAAATGTTTGCTGTTTCCCTGATCGCGCTGAAGTTTGTCCGCGAACTCCCAGATGTCGTCGATCGTTGTCGCGCTGCGGAGCTGAGAGCGCGATTTGGGATCTTTCAATCCATCAAGGAAATCGGCCTTTGCTTTCGCAAATATCTCGCCGACTGGGTCGTAAGAGCTGGGAGCCATCGTATGTGATTACGCTGAAACCATCTTCAACTCGAGAAGTGAGTTGCATGATGAGGAGAGAAAAATGAATTGCGGGGAGCCTCGCCAGGGGGATGTGTTGGTTGGGCTGCATTGAAACCCCTGTCACTTCCACTCAGGTCTGTGGTAGTTGACAGGGATGGATTCCTCACATTATCCAACTCTAAACCAAAAGTACTAGCCAATTAATGTTACACTCCGTGATAGACTTTGGTGACAACGCCAAGCTCCATCTCACTAGTAGACTTGTCCCCATTCGCGAGGCTATTAGATCCTCCAAACGTCAGCCTCTCGGATCCCTTCTGGCCTGGCTGCGTCGGGGATACACGTCCAGTGCTCGGATCTACCACATCGGTTGTGATGTTGACCTCGTTCTTCTGGTAGATCTTCAGCGGGATACTGTCGCTGCTGTTGATCTGCTCCTGACTCTCCGAAATGCTGAGCCCTGGCTCATGGGTCGTTCCCCTCCTCGTCCTCCGTTCGTCCCGTGTGACGCTGCTGAGGTTTCCATAGGCTGATCTAAATCGCGACGTAGCCTCGCCGGTGCGCTGGCCAGAGGACTTGCCGTACTTGGCGTGGAATGAACCCAGTCTGAAGACACGCTGAAGCAACGTCCAAGTGAGAGGAAGGTTGGCGGTAATAATGGCTGTGGATACCTCGCGGATATACCAATAAATCCATTCGGTACCGTACGGAGCGCCCAAGCTGTAGTACTTGCTGAGAGCTGCCGCCAAGATCTGATTCGCAAATTGAGTCAGCCAGGTCTTTACGACGGTGACAGGGTGTGTGAGACGCGTTGAGGCTTACCGTGAATATGCCTAGTGCGAAAACAGCACAGAGGACGACCTTTCTTTTGATAGGTAGCTGGGATTGTAGAAATACTGGCATAGGGAGGGCAATGATCATGATATCGGAGGAGATGTTCAGAATGGCATTCGTGATCATGTGGTTGGTCTCGGCCGAGCAGTTCACTGTGGGCTGAGTTAGCTGCACTGACTTGCACGAACAGCGTAGGACTCTTACAGTCATCTGGAGGAACCTGCCAGTAGTGGTTGAAGGGCCGACACCATGCAGCGAACCACAAGATCTGCATGAGTACAAAGCCGACGACCACGTATCCTGCAACGATCTTCACGAAGATGTTTTGTCGCAAACTCATACTGCAATCACATTAGTTATGGTGGCCAGCAGCGGAAGACGAGGGCACTCACGTTAGTCGACTGTACATCAAGAGGAGGCAGCCTTTTACGCCCCAGATCGTCAACATCTGCATGTGTTCAGTGACGAGGACCAACTTGGACCCGTACTCTCTCTCCGCGATATCCTCGGGGGTGAGCACGATATGATCTTCCGGGTTGATGAGATTGGTCGGCGTGTGCGTTAGAATATGGACGATCACTAGCAGTATGGTGTAGGCGACCTAGTGGACGGGTCAGCATTACCAAGTCTGTTGATTCTCCCAACGAGACTTACCATTGTGAAAGCCATAAGGTAATCATCGGCCAGCATGCCTTTGAATGATCCCAGCAGCATTCTCCGGGATGTCCTAGTGTCAAGATGGTGAGCGAGGGCGTCAAAGGCCAACAAGCAACCACCTACATTCGCGACAGAACCACTGCCACAGTCAAGGCATACCACACCCACATCTCAATAATAATGGCAGACATGGTTGCTGATCGGATGCAACCTCGTGGCTGGAAGGAGCTCAAACCTTGGCATGAGAGCACGGGAAGGATTGAGTTTTCAGCCCAGGTCTGCACACGCGTTAAAGGTGCGTTAGTCAAACTCTTGGGCCAGGGGCCGTGATTAATATGAACAGCAAAGTAGAATGATTCAGACCCAGTTTTAGGGCTCCGGAGGCTTTGCACGTTCCTGAATCATCAACCCATTTTTACCAACCGGACATTATCGGAGCCTCGATGCTCGGGTTAGTAACTTAGTCCATCTTAGCGTTCTTGAAGGTGCGTGTCATCTTCCAACCGTCTGCCGCTACGGAGTACTAGTCAGGAATCGTTCTCGATGCCTCTAGAAGGAAAGTCGGGCGTCTGGCGAATCATACCAAGACATCATCGCCTTATCAAGCGCCACGACGGAGTGGGTTTCGGCCGGTTCGGCAAAGAGTTCTTCCCTGCATGTCACGGTGGAAATCCAAGGTGAGTAGAAGCGGAAACACCTACGTAGACAGGACTAGACCGTGGCTGGATTATCAAACGGTCGCTTGCGAGATCGGAGCAAGGCCTTAGATTCGTCCCGCTTCGACATGGCTTGGCGGGTTTTTCTAGTCTGCTTCTCCTGTCAGCTGAAGCCCAGTAAAGAACTTTCCGTTAGTGCAAGGTACGTTCATTAGCTCGTGGCGATTGCGGCTATGGACCTCGTGGTGTCGCACATGGCATTGATTTAAAGGGGCTTGCCTTCGCACACTTCAGGAGAAATCTTTTTACCAGAGTAACCACATAAGCTAGACTTTCGACATCTCTAATAGGATGCTCTTGCTTGGAAAGTTTGCTACGCGTATAACAGCACTGTTCACAGTGATGGATTGCCGTTCTCCTGTCCCGGACACGCCACCGAATTGACCATGCCACTCGGATAATTCACTACGTACCAGCCAAACAATTGCGTTATTCACCATCGGCACACCAATTGCAAAAGAAACCGGGGCAGCCAGCCCCTGACTTGATCAGCTAACTCGGCGTAGTTAGAACAGCACCACTTATATGTCATGCCTTTGGCTGGAGCTACCGGCTACTACCAAGCCACCACCAATCCTTGAGTATTAAATAGCCCGCTCTGCCAAAAAAGAGGGTGCATCCTCTGGAATAGTGGATACATTTACGGCCTGTCACTTCAAGGTGAGCCAAATAGAGAATAACATCCGAGGCATTACATGACGTAGCCATGCAAGGTGGGATCCTATAGCCTCAAGGCGACTACGTGTGGAGGTATAAACTTAAAGCCCCTTACTAAGGCTAGTAGTAAATGTATTTTTAAAAGCAATCTATATAAGATTATATATAAAAAGGTTTATCAGGGTAATAACAAATATATTAACATTTTCTTTATTTTTTACAACTAAAAATCACCAGCAAGTCACAAGTAACACCCCCCTGTAAATACATTACAGGTTAATTTATATAGACGAGTAGGTATAACACAGAGGACCAGCCAGGGTGTCCATATAATCCTTTAT
>JABCKW010000694.1:0-53439 GCA_014824385.1 Fusarium cyanostomum
ACAGGCGTCTGACATCAGGACCAAGGCTAGGGTCTAGAAAAGGTGTAGAAAACAAGATAGGGATCAAGGTCAGTATCTAGATGGGCATAAGGCCATTTATACCATACAAAATCAGGCTTCCGGCCATGCCTGCCCTCATCGCTGCCTTGATGCTGTTTCCTCATGCTGTTGCTTGCCCGAAGGCTTTGTCCATCGGATTGACAATCACGTGCCTGCTTGTGCGGGCCCGGTTTGACAACTCAGGTCGGCGACCATCTGGAGGCTTGACTTAGAATGTCCTGGTTCAGCCTATCCAAATCGGCGACCTTTGTTTGTCGTGGGATAGCAAGGACGCGCGGGGTTCGATTGTATATATATCAACCCTAGTTCCTTCCAATTGTGGCCTTTCGGTTACTCGAAAAACGGCTAACGCTTATGAACAACTAAATTGCCTGTGCACCAGCCTCGCTCACTAAAACGATACACTGGCACCATATCTACGCTTGTCACATTCCGTAACTACAGACCATCATGTGTTTTGGTGCGACCTGCCCAACATGCTGTGAGTTTCATAATACCCCCAGCATTGGCTTCGCGAGACGCTAACCAAGACCCGGTAATCCGGAGTTATAGCAAAGAAGTCATGGCGTGGATGTGGCAGCCATGTCAAGCAAGTACTTGACGGAGTGCCAGAGTCACAGTGGTGCACTTGTGCTCCGCGCACCAAGATTGACGGCAAGGAATATCCTCCCCCGGCGCCGGTTCAGATTCCGGGATTGAGTTGGATCACGAGCCTGTTCGGAGGAGAGGGTGGCCGCCGGGGCGCCGGCGGCGACGGGAAGCAGGACTTGTAGGGAGCTGCATCTAAGGTTGTTCGATACTCAGTTTATCTGGCGGTTGGGCTTCCTACCGGCTGCAATTGGAAATTATGAACTCCATATCGAGAGAGTCTGAAGTCGGGCGGATCACCGGTCCGAGTTGCGACAGGCGTCCTAGTGAGGGAGCTGGAGTGATGAGGATACCGGGCATGGCATTATACTAAATGGCGCCGAGCCAGGACCCGCAGTTGCCGGAGACGAGTTTTGGGGAAACTAGATCCAACATCTAGGCGGTAACTAAGCAAAAAGAAGCATATTTTGTTGTCCCGGTTGACCCCGAGGCATCTCACGCTGCGGTTGAAGGGAGGCTCATTCGCCAATGGTTATTAATTTGCAAACAAGAACTAAAATGGTTGGCCTGGTGTTGGTGCTAAGATCAAAAAGTAATGCGGGGCCTTGATGTGTCACTTAACTATATGAGAGGGGAACCCAGACGGCTTAGTTAATAAAGAGCGTGACTTTCTTATATCTTCGACGCCCCGTGATAAGACAGACGGATCGGTTGTTGGCCGGCTTAGACTTCTTCCCCCTCCACAGATATTAAACTCATTTCCCTGCTGTATGATCTATCGCTGAATCCGGCTTGAATGGATCGGCCGTCATGTTGATCCTGTCACCCGTTTTTGTCGCCGGGGTGGCTGCCCTGCTCCTTAGCATCCATATCGTCGTCCGCCTCACCTCGGCTATGGCCAAAATCCCTGGCCCAGTCGTATCCAACTTCACCTCGCTCGTGCTGAAATGGCACGAGCTCGGCGCCAACCGCACCATGTACATCCATGACCTGCACAAGAAGTATGGCCCAGTTGTCCGCATTGCGCCCAACGAGGTGTCGTTCACCTCAGCTGCCGCTCTCAAGGAGATCTATGGCTCGGGCGGCAGTGGATATGACAAAACGGAGTTTTACAACCTTTTTCAAGTTTACGGCAAGCGGTAAGAGCTCTGTTGCTGTGAAGCTTCCTACAAAACTAACTCAGCTGCGACGCAGAACCATGTTTTCCACGTTAAACAAAGGCGATGTAGGTTCATCGCATAATGCGATGAGATGCTAGCCCAGCTAACCTGTGCCTCAGCATGCAAAGCGGAGGCGAATGATTGGTGATCGATATGCCAACAGTAATGTCATGCGAGTCGCGCCTCTAGCTGGGGTGCAAGAGCGCTCCAAGAATTTTGTTGACCGTTGTGTCAACTCTCCTGACAAGACGGCCGATATATTTGTGAGTAAAAGGCCCATCATTTTGTCAAGTGATGTAACTGACTTGTTTAACAGAGGGGTTGGTTCTCAACTCGACTATTGAGTCCGTTGCTTATAAAAGCTAACAAGCATAGCACTCCATGCGTATGCCTGTGACTGTGTCACGCACCAGCTCTTCCATCCCTATGGTAGCAACTGTCTGCAGGACAAAGACGACGAGGAGATGATGCACCAGGTGGCCGCCGACGACAGCCTGAAAAGTGAGTCGCTTCTGAGAGAACCAGAGGTAGCTAGCTTAAACCAACAACCTAGACCGACTCATCCAGCACTATAGCCCGACCCTCCATCGAGTTATATCGATAATCCTATCCAGCTTCGCCAAGCCTCGATCAATTCCCTTGGCCGACAACTTTGTCATTGAGAACGCCAAGGAGAATAGCGCGGCAGACTTTACCGTTCTGAACCGACTCAAGGAGAAGAACAGTGTGCTCGATACTATGGACATGGCTGCCGAATGTCTCGACCACATGGCCGCGGGCATTGATACGACCGGTGATGTTCTTTGTTTCTTGATGTGGGAACTTTCCCAACCTCGATCAATCAAATACCAGCGCCTACTTCGTGCAGAGTTTCAAAGCAAGCCTGATGCGCAGTTTGATGAGTTTCTCCTTCTGGACGCTGTGCTGAACGAGGGATTGCGATGCTTCCCTGCCATTCCCATGTCTCTGCCTCGATATGTTCCCCAGGGCGGCCGTGTAATTGACGGATTCTCGTTACCTCAGAAGACTGTCGTTAGCTGCCAATCCTTCTCGGTTCATCGCATCAACGACGCCATTTTCCCAGATCCTGACACCTTTTACCCTGAGCGATGGTTGGAAACCGAGGGAGATGCCGACCGACGACGACTTCAGTGGGCCTTCTCCAGCGGGGGAAGAGGATGCATTGGAAAGCAGTGAGTAGCAGCCCTTGGAACACATGATGATATGAAGAGAGGGCTGATGAAATCGACCCCTAATAGCCTTGCTATGGCGGAGATGAAGACACTGCTCTGGGATGTCTATTCACAATATGGAACAGAGCCAGAGGCCTCGATGGAGAGCGAGTCTATGGCTATGGACGATCAACTCATCTCGTCGCGACCTCTTGGAAAACGATGCCTGCTCAAGTTCGTGCCGATCAAAGATGAAGCTCTGTGCGAGAAGAAGCAGTGATGACGAATTACCCGGAAATGGGGCTGCAAAGTGTCATGGAATACGGAGCAGCAGAATCAAGAATGCCCGACCAGTATGCATGAGGAGTGCTCGTGAAGACGGTTGGGTTGGGTTCCGATGCAGAAGGGGGTTGGGCAGATTCATAACGTGATATCCGAGGCAGTACAGAACGAACCGAAACCACAACAGGAGTCGAGGGATTTCCAGAGTGAAGGGGGCCCTTGATGTAAGGGTTTCGTGTATATCACCAAATCATCACGCAAAACTCATGATGTTGGCAGCTCGGATAATGACGGCACACAAGGTTCGATCGCTTGTAGATGGCAATGGGCGCCGGGTGAAATAACTTTTAAATGAGAAATCCTACTGAAAAAATACAAATCAAAATACAAACAGGACCAAACGCGAAAGCCAAATTCGACAAAAAGCAGCTGCTGCAGGAAAGCCGTCCATTTCTCTTACAGTAGAGGTACGGATACAGAGTCCGGCGTTCCCGTTTGACCAGTGGGCAGTTGCAGCCTGGCAGCGTGCCCGAGGCAGCCGTCTTGGACTCGAGTGAGGCTGCTGTTACAGTGCGCGGAAAAGTTAAAGCCCGGACAGAACACTTGGACCCTGAGGCGGCCGTTTCGCAGTAGAGCAGTTTGGCACTACAGGCAGGGCGACGCACTGGAGCACAGTGAGCAGCCTGTCAATTTCTATTCCATGGCTTTTTACAAAAAAAGAAGACGGCACTATGCAGGCGTAGCAAAAACAACAGCACATCTTTAATGTTGTACTGTCCATAGTACGTATTATTTATTTTGACTGCCTCACCCTGACTCGGTTTTTATTGTAGCCCTCGCCTCTCCCGCACAGTGGCTGTCCCGTTTTGCCGCTTGCCCCGTTCTTTCTTGGATCTTTGCCCAAAATTCCGGCCGGCCCTAACATCGCCCCTCCCATCCATCCTTCTTAACTGCTCCTCTTCTCCTTTTCCCTTCCTCAACACCACAAACTCTGCATCTCCTCCTGAGACAGCAAACTTGCTTACCCATCGTCTTTTTCGCACATATATCTCTCGCGCCAAGCGCATTTCGCTCGCAAGTCTTTGCCTGCTGACTCTGTCGGTCGCAGCGCGCATTGTTTACTTTAAACCCCCCCTGTTCTGGCTCTTTGCCCATCCTCACCCCTCACCCCAACTCGCACCATCGCGTTGGCCTAAGAGCACCATCTCTCGTCGGTCATCGTCGCACGCCTTCCTCCCCGGAATCGGTACCCCCGAACACATATATCCCGTCAAAGCACACTGCTGTTTATGTATCAGCACGACCAGCACTCCGTCTTCAGACACCTCTTCAAGCTGCAGTTATTTCGCATACCGCGAAAGCCTTGTAGCCCCGACATCAGTTCTGACGGCTGAAACCCCAGAGACTAGAGTTGTCTATGCCTGCCTTTCAGCATCCGCGAATCCATCCGGTCTGCCACATGTCAACCAAAAGTCACCTTGAGCAGTGATTCCCTTCGTTGCTCCGCCCGTCCTCAGCTCCCCTTTGCTCCCAAAATCTCTTCATGACGCCTTCATCATTTTAGGAGTCCATCAATTACTAGCTTCGCCTACCAGCTTCGCCCTGCCAATTTTTATTATCCACAAGAAATACTCAACACCGTCACCATGGCTCTCGTCAACGTCCGCCGCGATGTCAGCGACGCTTTCTATCGCTACAAGATGGAGCGTCTGCAGACCAAGATTGAAGGCAAGGGAAACGGTATAAAGACCGTCGTCGTCAACCTGAGCAGCGTTGCCGCCTCGCTCGCCCGTCCTGGTTCGTATGTCATCAAGTACTTCGGCTTCGAGCTTGGTGCTCAGACCAACATTGATCCCAAGGACGACCGTTGGATCATTAACGGCGCCCACGACTCTGCCAAGCTCCAGGATCACCTTGATGGCTTTATCAATAAGTTTGTTCTCTGCAAGAAGTGCAAGAACCCTGAGACCGACGTCAACATCAAGGATGATCGTATCCTGCTTGACTGCAAGGCCTGTGGTCAGCGTACAGACGTCGATATTCGCCTCAAGCTCAGTGGCTTTATCCTCAAGAATCAGCCCAAGAAGGGCAAGAAGGATAAGGCCGAGCGCAGGGCTGCCAAGAAGGCTCGGCAGAACGGTAACGCTGCTAACGGGACCAACGGTCAGAATGGCCATGGTAGTGATGAAGTCTCCGAGAACGGTTCCAACGAGATCGGTGACGAGGACGTTGGTAGTGACGACGAGTTCCAGAAGATGCAGGCCCAGGCTGCTGAGGTTCCGGCAGAGGCCGAGGTTAACGACCATGAGTGGGCCGTTGATATGAGTGAGGAGGCTGTCAAGGCCCGTCAGGCCTCGCTCCCCGGCGAGTTCAAGCAGAAGCTCAACATCGGCGACGACGACGATGAGGACGGTGAGGGCGGTCCCACCGTCTATGACGAGCTTGGCGATTGGATCCAAAGCCAGGCCCAGGAGAAAGGCAGCATTGACGAGGTTGAATCCATCGATATCTACGTCAAGGCAAAGGAGCTGGGCATCGAGGGCAAGCATCGTAGTGTTCTCGTCCTTGTCCAGACCATCTTTGATAAGAACATTGTTGCCCAGATCCCTAAGCGTGCCAGCATGCTCAAGCAGGTATGTACAATGTCATCGTCCTCTCTATCCACGCGTATGGAGGCTAATTTGAGGTAGGTCGTTACCTCTGAGCGTCACGAGAAGGCTTTGCTTGGAGGCACTGAGCGCCTTGTTGGCGAGCACCCCGAGATGCTTCAGGCCATCGTCAAGATCCTCCAGCTTTACTACCACTATGACCTGGTAAGCGAGGACGTCGCTTCCAAGTGGGGCACAAAGGCCAGCAAGAAGTACACTGATCTTTCCACTTCCAAGAAGGTCCGCAAGGCTGCCGAGCCCTTCCTGACCTGGCTTGCTGAGGCTGATGAGGAGTCTTCTGACGACGAGTAAAATCCCGTCATTGACTACAGACGTCTTTTGTGTGATGCTTTACTTCGTGTTTTCGAGACTGGTTGTTGGTAGGCTTGTGTGGTGCAATTGTGCTGACGCTTAGCTGGCCAAGATAGTCCAGGTTTTAGTTCACATTGAGTTTGAGATTATTTGAATTCTACTCTGGTTGCGTTGCTCTTACACTTGACCTCTTAGTGTCATCCACGTGCTTCGTGCTAAATTCAAGCCTGTGCGTTGCACTTGAGAATGCCATGCATGCTATCCCCAGAAGCCGAAGTGTAAACATGAGACGTTGGGTATCATCTTTGCCCATTACCAATAATCCCTGAACCAGTTCTACATGCATAAATAAACAAACTCCAAGGGCTTCTCTGTCTCCACATTATGCGTCTGTCATTGTAGCCTCCCCCCCGTCTCCTCATCGTCCTTCATAGCAGCATCTTTGCGTGAGTCCTGCTCGCCGTTGGACTGCCCTCCTGTTTTCTCGTAGATGTAGTCTTCCAGTACCTTGGCTGCTGTATCTATATCGTTGTTGATGACGGTTGTGTCAAATATATCGCCTACTTTGGTTGAATCGAGCTCCGTGGGGAGCTTCTTGAGGAGCTCCTGGATGACATTGTCTTCTTTGCCTGAGTCCTTGAGACGCTGCTCGAGAGCTTCAGGGGTGGGCGCTTTGATGAGGACGTAGCGCGCTTGGAAGTCCATGTCCTTGGCGTATTGCGCAGCCTAAAGGAGGGTGAGTTAGTATAAGTGTTAGGCTTGGAGACGGGCACCGGCTTACCTCTAGGTCCAGTTCAATTATGGGAATCTTGCCCGTCTCTGTGACAGCGTCGATGGCCTTGGTGCTGGTTCCATAGTCGATACCGTTGCGAGCGCCTGCTTCTATCAAGCGGTCGCCGTCACGCAGCTGGTTGAACCCTTGTTGCTTGACAAAGTGGAACGTTCTGCCCTCGATCTCGCCATCCAGGGGTTCTCGTGTAGTATGCCGCACCACGGCTGCAAACACACCGCTGCGCTCCTCCATCAGCTTGTCGAGGACGGTCGATTTGCCCACACCTGTGGGGCCTGAGATGATAATGGGGTCTCGGTTATTGGGCATGTCCTCTTCGCTGGCTGTGGGCTCGGCGGCATCTTCAGCATCGTCTGTTTCCGTGAGCTCTTCAAACACCATGTCAATCTTCTTGGGATCTTCAATCTTGTCGAATGCAGCGAGTTTTGTACGGGCGGCAATGCGTAGTGCTCTCCAGCTCTTGCTGGCCTTGCCGGCGATGGCAGCGGCCTTTGTCTGATCATTGGTCGGCATTTCGATTTCAAACTCGTCGTCCGCAATCTTGCGTTTGAAGCTGTCAAGTTCCGGAATTTGATATCTCTCCTTCTCCTTGAGCCGCTCCATAGCTGTCTCCTTGTCCTCTTCGCGGAGAAAGTCGAGGGATACGGAGCCCATGGGGACCGCTCTTAATCGCTTGCTGGTTGCCATGCGTTGAACATTGGTCTTTGCCTCGACGAAGCTGGCCGGGGAGACGGGGTCTCGCTTGAATGGGTGGCAACCTTCAATCTTCCAGCGAACCCAGTTCTTGTCCCTAGCCAGGACGGTCTCCACCATTCGATAAAAGTATGGTCCGTCGGCACCTTGTCGGAGATAATCTGCAATGATCTTCTTCATGTCGTTGGCCCATTTGGTCTGGCGAAAGTCAGCGGTGCCGTTTCGGCGAATCTTGAATAGTAGGGATACCCACATCCTCTTCGTTAAGGATTTGGTCCATGTACATGACGGCCTTGTTTGTGGTGGCAGTTGAAGAGAGCTTTTCTCGCGCCTGGGAAGATAGAGAGAGAAGGAAGTCCATAATGATGAGGGCCTGCACCAAAACATGTCGACGGAAAGACAAGTCGCTAATCTATGGGCGCTGTAAGTATACTGATGGGCGAACAGGAGAGTATGTGACCTTACCTCTAGGTCAAAGAGATCTCTACTAGTCAGATATTTGGGGTTGAATGCATTGGAACTCTCATCGTCCTCGCCGCTTTCTCTCTTGCGCTTGAGATTCCGCCTGGAATCGTTATGTATCGTCTGGAAGAACGTCATGGTGGCACCAAGACTCTCTTTGAAGGAGGCCAAATTTGCCGACTCAAATAACCTTTTGGGTTGGCTGAAACTTTCTTGGAGTGACCAAAACAAGGGGTATAGCTCATGAGTCGACATGGGTTCATCCTTATCTCCCTTCTTGCCGTCGGTTGGTTTGGAGGTTGACTTTGAATCCGTCGGCTCCTTGGAGCCTTCCGCCGGTATGTCTACATCCATCTTTGAATCGCCATCGGCCGGGGTAGTTTCGTACGTCGTGACATTCTCGACATGGTATTCGCCTCGCAGGTTGACAGAGCTCTTGTCACCAAGTGGAAAGCTCTGGAACATGAAGATGAAAACTCGACCACAGAACGCGGTATCTTCAGCACGAGACAGACGGCGCAGTAACTCATTGCAGCTTCGCAGAATGATCAACTGTTTTTGCTTAAAATGGTTTGCTGTGATTCGTTCCCGTCTCGATTCGAGAAAGTCAAAGATCTTGCGGCATCCGGCGATAGTCTGGCTGTCTAGAAGCTCTTCGGCTAGCCAGAAGAGAAGTGCAGGGTCGCATTGCCAATCATCGGAGAGAATCGAGAGGATATCGAGTAGGTTCCAAACCTTGACAAAGCCGGGAGATTCAATAGTGGTCGTCGCCTGGGTTGGTCAGCGCGGTGCGCAGATCGCAAAGAAAAGTTGAACCTCACAATAAGATTGCTGAAGATATCGCGGGCGGCGGTTTCGATGATAGCAAACTGCCGTCCCTTATCGTTCGCTGGCTTGCCATCTTCAACTTCCGGGCCGGCGACTTCGGTCGCGGTCTCCGATACTCGTTCGGAGAGGTCGTCAAAGTCGGACTTGTTGAGCGCTGGCTCCATGGTGGATGTCTGCTTCGCCTTCTCTGCCTGCGTTAAGAAATCCTGAAGCAAGGCCGTGAAGGTAGCGACGGCCGGGGCAGCCGGATTGGCCGCATCCATCGCCGCCATGGTGTGCGACTAGGTCGGCGTTATACGTAGTAAGTTGTCGAAGCTGTCATAGAGAGGTGCTTGGTCGATATACGCTTTTGTGGGGTTTTGTATTGTGTAGCGGCGTCGCAGAAAAGGTTGTCGTCGAAAGATGGTATGCGAGATGTTGTTGTGAGCTCCGGAAACTGTTGTTTGCATTGATCAGGTTGATGAGGTGTACAGTTGAGTTGAAAATGAGAAGGCTGAGTGTCGTGCGAGGTGGCTCAAGGTCTCGGGAGGAACTAGAAACCTTCGATGCAGTGAGTCTTGGGCCTAAATAAAAGTACCCCCGCTCGGGCGATACCTGGCAGGTGGCTGGGCCCAATCGCCGCGTCGCGTGGGTCCTGCGAGGCTGAAATTTTGGGGAAGACGGTTATGCATGAAGAAGCGTCACTTTCCAGAATTCTAAGATCCAAGCTTTTATTAGCTTCAACTTCTTTCGAATTTCTATCAATCACGCAACTTCTGGCGCTTTCGCTTTCGCTTCCTCGGCCCACGAGCTACCTCCCGCGATTCTACGACAGCTCATGACGCGACGAGAATTCGACAATGCCAACCGTGAAGCGGCTCAAGGGCAGCGGCGCTGCCAAGGCGCAGAAGAAGCGTGAGCCTCAGCGTGAGACCACTGATGGACGCCCGACCCCCGCTGAGGTGGAAGAGGAGGAGCACCAGTTCGTCCAACTTGCGCGAAAGCACTGGTTGAAGCCGGGCAAAAAACCGGCGAAGCCCAAGGTCAAGAATGACGTTCTCAAGCAGAGCATTTGGGAGGTGCTTGAGCGCGAGGGTTTCCAGTACAGGTCCCTGTTGCTTCTTGAGAGTCTGCAGACTTTGGAGAGGTATGCGAACGCTTTGTTGAATCGATTGACTACCAATTCTGACCTTTGTTTAGTTACCTGTGGCCGGCATACACCGAGAAGGCTTCCAATTTCCACGTTTTGTTGATTGCGCTCATCGTGAATGTGAAGCGCCGAGAACATCTCGAGACATGGAGTGAGTGGGCTTGGTACAGCCGTCGGATGTATCTGTTAACGATTTCTAGGCCTTTTCGAGGATAGACCGGCCGACTTTTCCTCCTTATTCCGCAGACTCCTGTCGATGATGCTTGACAGAACACTCTCTGTTACCCTCCGAACTCAACTTGTATGCTTCCTGATCTATGCCTTCCAAAGCCTCGACTGTGCCCTTGTCAGAAAAGAATGCGCTCCTCTTGTGTCGATTGGCATCTGGCATAACCTTTCGACTGAGGCGTCACGTGAAGCCAGCCTCGACCAGCTCCCTCAGCTACGGAAATCCTGGAAGGCCGCCCATAAGCGCTATGATGCGGCCGATGATCCCAATAAAGCCCGACTTCGGTTTGAGCGAGCGTGGCTCTATACCCTTCTGCTCGATTTCCTGGGACTATTATACACGGAGAATAGCAAAGCAGGTGAGCAAGAACTGACGATCTCCCCAGTGTCCTCATCCCCAGCTTACAATGCATTAGATCAAGTTCTCTACTGCGAACGATTCACAGAGTTTCTCTCTGATCTCCAGAGCCAGCTTCCCACGAGACGTTATGTAAATGCGTTGATCCAAGATCTTCACCTGGTCTCTGCCATGCGACTGTCGCCAATGTTCAATGATGAAGAAAACACTCTCCTTCGCGACCTCCACACTCTCCTTTCTCACTACACTTTCTTCACTATCGACGACCAGACAGGTGCTCAACATAGCCCGACAGAAGCATACGATAAGCATTGCGCATCGCTCGCAAAGCTACAACGTATTGCGCTGAAGCATTTCAGGGAGAAACTGACCGTATTGGCGCTGTCCAACTATGGCGCTATCGACCAAAGGGAGGAATTGGAAGCTCTACTTGAGCCCTTGACAGATGAAGAGCTTCTGGGCCTCGTCTCACTGCTTGGTCTCCGGACGACATATCCCGAAAGCCTCAACCTTCCTATTGGCCGCAAGTTCTTCGTCGAAGTGCTCTTAGCCACTTTTGAGCGCAGGAAGACGTTCCAGGAGGCGGCTCGAAACATGGCTTTGGCACCGACAGAGCAGACGTTGTTCGACAACAGTTTCCAGCAAGCAGAGACCTATGACGGGTCGCATCCTATGGCTCTTCCAAAACTAAACCTTCAGTATCTATCCGTTGGCGACTTTTTATGGAGGGCACTCATCCTGTATCGATGTGAGTCGTTCTATGGTATCCGCAAAGACATCGAGTCCGCCTTGCGACGGTTGCGCCCAGAGTCGAAGCGACCCGGCGAGACAAACTTTGGTGGATTTTCGAAGATGGCAATGCCGATTTCCAAACCGACGATCCTCGAGGTTGCGCCGCCTCTCGTCGGAGACGACAAGCCCTCGACAGTACGGGCAGAGGTCTCACTTGACATTCGCCGGCTGGGGGATGGTGTTCGCAGAGAGTGGGACTCTCTTCGACAGGATGATGTCGTGTTCCTCCTCGCGATTGAGCCACCGGCTGCCAAATCCGTCAGCAACGGAGGCGAGGCCCTCTCCGAATCCGAAAGGCTCGGCGTGATAACTGTGCGAACCGCCGAAATTCATCAAATTACGGACGACAAAGGCCGTCACGCCCGAGACGGAGCTGGCAATCTTGACAACAAACGTCGCATTCAGCTCAAGCTGGACCCTCAGACTTACAGCAAGGACGCTGAGCTGACAGCAGCTGGCAAGCCCGACGTGTATAGCCGGATCAACTTGCTTCTAAGGCGAGGGAGGAGGGAGAACAACTTCAAACCGGTGCTTGCATCCATTCGGAACCTGGTATTGTCTGAGGTTCCCCTACCTTCCTGGCTCCATGAGGTCTTCCTTGGCTATGGGGATCCTGCTGGAGCCACGTACAAAAACCTGTCTAACCGGGAAAGGAGGTTGGACTTCAGAGACACCTTCCTTGATTGGCAACACTTGACCGAGAGCTTGCCTGGCAAGATTATAGACCCAGGTGATGAAGTTTCTGGCAGCTTTGGACCACCTTACGTCTTGGAGTCTGTTGAAAAGCCAGAAGAGCCCCGAGGCACCAAACCATCCAAGAAACGCCGCAGAGATGCTGATCCTGCGCTCATCTCCGAAATTGAGACCCTAAGGGTCTCGAGTTACGACCCTCCCAACACCGGGCCATACCTAGTCGACGCCCCGCGACTGAACTCGGTGCGCTTCACTCCCGCTCAGGTTGAAGCCATCACATCAGGTACGCAACCTGGGCTCACCGTTATCGTTGGGCCTCCTGGCACAGGAAAGACGGATGTTGCCACCCAAGTGATCAACAATATATACCACAACTATCCCGAGCAAAAAACGCTGCTTCTTGCGCACAGCAACCAGGCACTCAACCAGTTGTTCGCCAAGATTGTCGCTCTAGACATTGACGAACGACATCTTTTGCGTCTTGGACACGGTGAAGAGGAACTCGATACCGAAGGAAACTTCACCAAGCACGGGCGAGTTGAGTCTTTTCTTGACAACAGAGACCGCTATCTCCTCGAAGTGAGAAAGCTGGCGGCTAGCCTCGGCGCCCTGGGTGCCCACGAGAACTCGGCCGAGACGGCTGGCTACTTCAATACCGTCTATGTCGTACCTGCATGGAACAAGTTCCTGCAGATGGCCAATGCCGATGGCTCAAGTGCGGCCGAAATTGTGGAAGCATTTCCCTTCCATACTTACTTCTCCGACGCCCCGCAGCCTCTTTTCCCAACTGAAGGTGACAAAGAGCAAGTTCTGGATATCGCACAAGGCTGCTATCGTCACATCTCCAAGATCTTCTCGGAGTTGGCTGACGCACTTCCGTTTGAGATCCTTCGACGCGAACGCGATAAGGCGAACTACTTGCTTACGAGTGAGGCGCGAATCGTTGCAATGACGACGACGCACGCGGCTATCAGGCGAGGCGAGATTGCAGCTCTTGGCTTCCACTACGAGAATGTAGTGATGGAGGAGGCTGCCCAGGTCACAGAGATTGAGACCTTTTTGCCCCTGGCGATGCAGAAGCCCAAGAACGGCAAGATGCCTTTGCAACGTGTTGTCCTTTGCGGCGATCACTTCCAAAACTCGCCTGTCATCCAGAGTCTCGCATTCCGCCATTACGCCAACCTCGAGCAGTCGCTATTCTCACGCCTGGTCCGATTGGGCGTTCCTACTGTCACCCTCGATCAACAGGGACGTGCCCGTGCTTCAATTGCAAGCCTTTATCAGTGGCGCTACCCGAACCTCGACAACCTTCCCACTGTGCAGACGAATCCCGAATTTGTCAGGGCCAATGCAGGATTCAAGTTTGACTACCAGTTCATCAACGTGCCAGACTACAAGGAACGTGGTGAGGCCGAGCCTACACCACACTTTATCCAGAACCTGGGAGAGGCCGAATATGCCGTTGCCATTTATCAGTACATGCGCCTGCTTGGGTATCCAGCCGAAAAGATCACCATCCTCACAACATATGCTGGTCAACGGGCGCTTGTGAAGGACGTGCTGTCTCATCGATGTGCTCGAAACCCAGTATTTGGTCTCCCCAAGGCGGTGGCTACGGTAGACAAGTACCAGGGCGAGCAGAACGACTGTAAGTTAACCCTTTTGTTCAAGACAGACCCTCAAGACTGACAATGTCTCCAGATATAATTTTGTCTCTTACTCGAACGTCACGAGTAGGCTATCTGCGCGATGTGCGACGCATGACGGTAGCCTTGTCCCGAGCACGCCTCGGCCTGTACATTCTTGGTCGTCGGGAGGTGTTTGAAGCCTGCCCTGAGCTCCGCCCCGCCTTTGACCTGTTGCTGCAGAGACCGGACAAGCTCATGCTGGTAACGGGAGAGCTCTGGCCGACGCAGAGGGCGGTCACCGAAGGAGACGGCGCTGTGGAGGGTGAGGTACCAATGGAAGGTGTAGAGCACTTGGGACAGTATGTTTTCGAGATGACCGACACCAAGGTCAAGCAGTTGCAGGCAGAGCAAGGCGGAGTGCCTGAGCCGATTATGGAGGAGGGAGACGAGAGATATGGCGACGAGGATGGCGAAGAGGACGTGGAAGCAGACATATTGGAAGTGCGGGAAGGGGAGTAAACAAGTCTCTTGAAAAGTTATATGGAGGGTTCTTTTTCGGGTTGGAGCGGCGCAGGACAAACCGGATGTTGTGAAAAAGGGTTACTTACTTAGCATGAGACGACGTGGAAAGAATCTATGCACTAGGATTGGGCCTTCCACATTTTCCAGAAGCCGTACCTGTACCTTGGGCTATGATGCAAAGGCTCTCCGCCGTTGGACGCGAACTTTGACGCCTCAGGCTGGGGTCAAGGGGCGGGTGATCGGCAGTCCTGCAGCTCGTGGGCGAACCTTCTATTCCTCTGGCTCTGGAGATCAGTGAATTTTTCACATCATTTTGCATCATAGATCAGTGCATGACATTTTGCCAGGAGCATCTGAAGTGTGTCATTAGGATGATTGCGTCTCGTCATGGTCAGGTGACGGGACCGCAGTTGGGTGTAGTTTGTTTGGGCTTGAGTTGAGCAGCCCAACTTGTCCAAGCAAGGGTCATACAAATGTTAAGAGGCAGCATACGGAGTATCCGTGCTCCGTAGAACAAAGGAAGATACAGGAGCCGGGACACGGCCCGGGATGCATAGTGTTGGCGCTGGCACCGGCTGCTGATGCACCTCGGCTGCTTCTTGACTCACTACAGCAATGTGCTGGCAAGGAATGATCAACGCTTCCAGTGGCACAAGCACAATGTTGGATGGGATAGGGCATCTCGGACGAACGCGCGGGAGGGGGCGGCGGCCGTGGCGGATGCCAAACATGGTCATGGTGTTGGCGCTCCAGCTGGAAGAGTGTGCGACGTAGCAGCAGCTGAGTGAGATGGCTGAACAGCCAAAAGGCACGCAATCAATCAATGAAAAGAAAGATTGAAGGAATGGAAGCAACAATTAAATTAAAATGGGTCGTATTCGGGCATGCCTGTTTTTGGGGAGACAGTGATGACGGATAATTCGAAATGACTGGCTGGTGTTCCACGCTCCAAGGGGCTGACCAGCGAATTTGATGCCAACACGGGCAGTTTCTGGTGGCAGCCTGAAGGAAAACTCGAATGCAGAGCAGGTAGGATAGACGGATCACTCGTGATTCTTCCATTCATGATAAAAGATTACGGCAAATAAAAGGCCGTCATCATCATCACCATCATCATCATCACCAAATGCGGACCATCCCGCGTTTCCATTGAGCCCGAACGTACGGCTTTCGTACTGTGTCTTGGGCTTTTAACGAAATAGGTAGATAGTTGGATCTCAATAAGACGATGTTCCGTGTCTCCCATTTTTATTTAGAGTTTGTTGACCACGAGCCAACACAAGACCCTTGTCTGTACCTACTACGCAAGAGCAACGGTTGAGAAATGTTCAAGTCTGGGCTGCCTTCTGACGTTTCTTTCCTGCGCCTTTTATTTTTTATCTTCTCCTTTGTGAATCGACTTGGCGAGGGTGGTGAGGACGCTTGTGAGAAATCGGCGTGGGAAAAAGCAAGCATAGGTCCAAGGGCGAATGAAATCCGCGATATCGACGTACGGAGGATACCGGGGTCGGTCGTTGCTCTGACTCAGTACATAGGGTCCTTGACCAGGTGCTTACCTAGGTAGGTGTGTACCTTATCATTCAAGCAATGGACATGCCATCAAAATGAATCTGCTATCCGTACTCTGTACAATGTGGTAGTTTGCTGGTCCCGGACGCTGAAGGCTTGGGTCGCTTCGACTAACTAGAGTGGACCTTGCAGACTTGGATGCGTCTCCGGAGGAGAGTTGGACCGGATCCAGTTGGCATTGCTGCAAACTGACTGGTTCGGAAAGTCATGAGCCAGCAGCCAGTGAGTCACTTACTTTGAAAAGGAAATCGGGAGCAAACGTGATGGCTTTGAGAATGTGGCGGAGCAAAAATCGCGATAACAACTGGATGGTTCATTGTTGCTCGGGAAGAGCATGACGAATGATGGATAAATGAGACGGTTGCTACGTTAGGTAGGTACCTAGGTAGGTAGGTATTGAATAAACCCACAAAAAACATACGTAGTAAACCGGTACCTACCTACCTGCCTGCCTAATCTACGGAGTACCCGTATCCCCTTTCTTTGAGATGAGAAATGGAAAGGACTGACTGGCAGATTGCGTCTCTGCAGCAGTGATAAGCGAGTAAGCCTCGATCGATTCCATCACTTCCACTCCCTTTGTTGCCCCTGATACGTATGGTTCCTGTCTTGACCTTGTCTGGTTCGAAAGCAAACGCCTGAGACTGGTCCAGGCGTGCTCCTCACCCGTATCACTCGGTGGATGATTCATTGTCGCCTCGAACTTGAGGGCTGGCGTGAGGCGTGGGTTGCAGTGTCGGGGGCTGCCACTTATGGCGGATCCTGGGGCAACCGTCCATGGCATGTTTAATCATTGTTTGGGCATATCGTGAGACTGCTGTGATGGTCTGCAAAACGTCGAGGATCAACCAAGTGACGCTGGATGGCGGTACATTGAGCTTGGATCTGATACTCTGAGCCTCACTGAGTTCTTCACCCCCGTCGGAGAAAACCGCCCACTCTCTTCCCGTTCATTAATCATCGTCCTTGTACGGAGTACAGGTATTATTATTCATGATCTGAGCGGCATTCTTTTCGGAGATAATGGCTACCGGCCGGCCCATCGGGGCCAGTATCCGGTGTTGGCTTCTTGCCTGCTGGGTAAGGGTAACCATGAAGACTATCCATAGGATGACTCTGAGGACCAGGCATCAAAGTTATTAGTCGTCAAGACCTTGGCGGCTTGTACGTGAAGAAAGCATCTGCCTTCTACTCCCCTTTACCTTGGGTTGGTGTTGAACGCTGAAATGACACCAAACATTACGTTTGCCCTGGCGTGGCATGTGAGTGATAAGGTTGGAGTTAATACTACTCGGTACCTAAGGCTAGCAGAGCCTCCCAAGCTTTAGGCCAGGCAGATTTTTGGTCTGTCCTCGTGTTTTGTCGGTCTGATCCTTCACAGTTGGTTTCAACTCATGTTTGCGCATTTGGGAAATCTCCCATGTCTCAAGCTATCGAGATTTTAGACTCGAGTAATTAGTTATTGTGTTAGCGTGCCCTCACCCGCGGGGATTGACGTAACGATGAGAGTCCCTTGTGGCCTTTGTGGGCGAATGAATGGAGAAATTATGCGGCGCCGGCTGGTTAGGTTTCTCAGCAAGCCGGGGACTCGATGTTTGGTAAGGTACTTTGAGCCACATACCTTGCCCTCTGGCTGCACTTCCCGCCTGGCGTGGGAGGCGTGGGAGGACCCCATGTACCGTGTTAAAATTTACCCTGGCACTTATTAACACTGTAAGTGCGGCCCAAAACTCTCTGTGGCAACGGGCTTGCCAGCGTCTGTGACAGTGACTGAATGCCCCCCGGAAAGCCCAGATAGGCTCCAAATCACCCGCCAATGCCTCCGTGCTTGCCCGGCCCAGCAGGTACAAGCGCACAGTGCCCATTGCCTAAATCTGCCGTTCGGGAGAAAGCCCTCCCCCTCCTCCCTCTCGCCCCTTCCCGTCCATATCATATCCTGCTGCCCAATTTTTTTTTGCCGATTCCTCTTAAAATCCTCACCATCAAACAACCTCCCTGGTCCGGTGGAAAAAATATCCTCACCAGACCCCGTTCCATTTGCATCAGCATTGGATCTCGTCCTGTGTTAATATCACCACAGAGACCTTCTCTCCTCACATATTCTTTTCTTCTCGTCGCTGCCGCGCCGGATCGTAGCCTGTCTCAGACGTCTACGATTGCTTTCGTCGGTACGACCTTCACTCCTTGTTCGCCTGTGATCGATCTGGCCTGCCTCGACCTCCCCTCGAGCCGCCTTTCGAACTTCCCGTCGCTTCTTTTCGCGCATTCTTCCTGATCGCGGTTTTCTACGACTTTGCGTCTACGTCGTTGTTGTCGAAACCTGTTGCCCCGCGAGTCTTCGACAAGTCCCGGCCCCGGCGCCTCTATTCCGCTTTCTCCCTCGACGCCCACAAAAAAAAATCACCACATATTCTCCCATCGCGAACGACCTCGAACTCCCCTTATGACGTCGCCTGCCAACCAGCAGAACCCCATCCCGGCGACAAACACACCCGCGACTACGGCTACTTCATATGCCTCAGCTGCAGGTGCGCCCAAGAAGCCAGCTCAGACTCCTATAGTCGCGACCGGATCACACCCTCCTGTGGTGGTTGGTGCATCGTCGTCCTCGGCGCAGAATGCTAAGGGCGCCTCATCGTCTCCTGTGAACGGCAAACCCGCCGTCACCCCCGCCGTCCCCGCCGTTGTCCGCGGCGTTAACCTGAACGGTTCTGATCACTCTCGAAAGAGCTCTGTCACCATGGCTGCCAACGGCCCCAATAGCTTCGTCGCCAACGGTGGCCCCGTCGGTGGTGCAAAGTCAGGCATCCAGTTTGGCTTCGATTCTCCCGCCATGGGCCATAGCACTCCTCAGACGAGCAGTGCTGCTCCTATTCCTATCCCCGGTGGTAATGCGCGAGTCCCCTCGCCTGCCCACTCTCCCTCTCCGATTCCCCAGCCCTCTGCCAGCGGCGGCCGACCTCCTTCCGGCCTCCAGCAGGCCAGCGGACAGATGACCTTTGGTAGTCTCGGTAGCGATGGCGAGGTTAGTTTCCACTTTTGGCCCTCTTTTAATCAATCAACCTGGATTTGAATAACCCTCCTTTTGAGACCGATACTGACACCTCTCCCTTACAGCGCCACATGAGACAGGGCTCTGTCCCTACAAACCCCAACTCACACCCTGGAGCTCACTTCCGACGCGAGTCCGACAGCGCCGGTCGAGGCAATTTCCAGCCTCAGGGTGGCCGCGGCCGAGGTTATAACCCCCACGGCAACAACTACAACCAGCAGATGGGATATCCTCCTAACAACCAATTCCGCAACGGTCCCGGTCAGGGTCGAGGCATGCCCCCTGCCTTCCAACCCCAGCCTAGAAACATGCCGTACCCGAACTCACCGCAACCAGCTCGAAGCCCGGCTCTCGTGCCCTCGATGCCGAATACTCCTAACATGGCGCCTGCTAGCATGCAGCCCAACATGTCCATGCAGACGCCTCCTCAGTATCACTACCCGCCTCCCATGGCGCCTCAACATCAACAAGTACAGTTCCCCCTTCCTCAAGTTGACAAACACCCCTACAAAACCCTCAAAAAAATCAAGGCGCGGCGCGGCGACCCGGAAAAGTCAGTTCAGGTCGGACGCACGCAAGACGCCACACGAGATCTGCATGGCAACGAGTTCAACCAGCGTCGTCGTTTCAGTAAACGTACAGATCAACACTGGCGCGAACACGACATCAGCAGCACGCGCGTAACGTCTCAAGGCTTCTCTCACGGCCCTTCAAGAATACCCCCAGAAACATTCCCCTTAACTGATGCACCGCGTTCTATCGACTTGTCACCCGAAAGTGGCTTCTTTGAATACATGCTGACTTTGAAATCTCAGAACTTCGGCTACCCGCCCCAGCACCAGCAGGTTGACGGTTACGGACGTCCTCTATCAATGCCCTACGGTTACAACAACATGCCGTACATGGGCCCTCCCCAGGCTAACTCCCCCGGCTACAACCAGACCTTTGTTCCTCCTTACCACCAGCAGAGCCATAGCATGTCCCGAACCCCCTCTCAACCTGAGAGACCCTCGAGCGCCAATCAGCAGAACCAACCCGTCATCGTGTCTTCGACTCCTCAGCCTCAGAACTCCTCGCTGAAGCCCACCGCCAGCAGTTTCGTCAAGGTGCCTAAGAAGAGCGCCGCTATTCAGATCAAGAACGCTGCCGGTGAGATAATCGATACCTCGGCCTTCAAGACACCCTCTTCTCCCGCTCCTAGCATCCAGCAATCTAAGACACCCCCCGTTGTTGCTTCGGCCCCAACTCCTCCTCCCAAGTCCACCACTCCTTCGCACAGCCGCACTGATAGTCATGCTACTCCCAAGACTGCCAAGGAGATCCAGGATGAGTTGAAGGAGAAGATCAAACAGGCTACCCAGGCACCTCCCAAGGAAGATAAGCCCAAGTCCGCTGAGGAGCCCGCGTCGGAGCCCGCAGAGACGCCTGTGGAGAAGCCCGTTGAGAAGCCCGCGGAGGTTAAGGCCGAGCCTGCACCTGCCGACAAGGCTGAGTCCGAGAGAAAACCCAGTCCTGAGGCTAAATCTCCTAAGGCCAAGGCTGCTGATACCACCCCTAAAGTCGAGGAGCCAAAGAAGGATGCCGAGAAGCCTGCGGAACCTACCAAGGACAACGAGCCTGATGAGGATGACATCGAGCGCATGATTCGTGAGATGGAGGAAGAAGATGCTCGTCGTGAGAAGGCCGAGGAAGAGCATCGCAAGAAGGCCGAGGCTGCCAAGGCCGCTGCCAAGGCCAAGGCTGATCAGGACCGTGCCAAGAACGCCGCCGACGAAGACCAAAGACTTCGCGAGCAGGAGCGCGAAATGGAACGCCTCGAAGAGGAGAAGGAGAAGCGACGTCAGCAGGCCGAGTCAACTGGCAACTCTGCTCCCTCTGTCGCTGATCTCCTCGCCCAGGCCCGAACTGGCAAGGAGCCCGAGTCTGCCAAGGTCGACTCTGTTGTCGACAAGCTTGCCAGCATGAAGATTGGCGGCGACAAGCCCGCTTCCTCAACCGAGGCTGCCAGCCAGAAGGCCGAGAAACGTGGCGCGAAGCCCGCGGCTCTTAACCTGACACCCCTCAACACCAAGCCTGTGGAGCCCGCCCAGCCTAGCGCCGCTCTGCAGTCTCTTAAGTCGGCTCGTTTCCTCAAAATCATTGAGCAGGACATCTACCCCGCCGGCATTAAGTCTCCCAACCCTGCGTTGAATGCAGCTGTCGCCAAGAAGGGCAAGACATTCAAGTACGATTCCAACTTTTTGCTGCAGTTCCAGAAGGTCTTCACTGAGCAGCCTTCACTCGAATTTCATCAACAGGTCAAGTCTCTCATTGGCGATGGCGAACGCTCGAGGACCAACACTCCCGGCGGTGCCCGTACGAACTCTCATCGTGGCGGTAATGTTGGCGGCGGTGGTGGCTTCCCCATGGGCTCCTTCATTGCTCCTCAAGGCCGAACCCTCCCAGCCGGCACCAGCTCAGCAGAACGCTTCGCTATGGCCAATAATAGTAGCCGGCCTAGTTCTATGACGTCCTTCGGCGGCCGCACCAACAGTGGATTCCCTACGGGTGGCCCAATGTCGCGAAATCCCTCCCAAGCCCACTTGCCCGGCTCTCCTCGCACGGATAGCAGCTCCCGGCGTGGACGTGGCGGCGGTGGTAGCCGACGTGGTATGGATGCCAAGGAAGCTCAGGCTGCTAAGACCATGCCTCTGACCGCTGGCATGGACCTGAAGCCCATCGCTGTCACTTCCAGTGGCTGGAAGCCCACGAGCATAATGGGAGGCAAGCCCCCGGTCGCAGCCTCTGGTTACCTCGATCCTGAGATGGTCCAGCGCAAGGTTAAGGCTGCTCTCAACAAGATGACCCCTGAGAAGTTCGACAAGATTGCGGACCAGATCTTGGTTATTGCGTCCCAGTCCAAGGACGAATCCGACGGGCGCACTCTCCGCCAGGTCATCCAACTTACCTTTGAGAAGGCCACTGATGAGGCTCACTGGGCCTCGATGTATGCCAAGTTCTGCAAGCGTATGCTCGAGACCATGAGCCCAGACGTCCGCGACGAGCGGATTAAGGACAAGAATGGCAACATCGTCAGCGGCGGTAACTTGTTCCGCAAGTACCTCCTCAACAGATGCCAGGAGGAATTCGAGCGCGGCTGGAGTGTCAACCTGCCCGACCCCAAGGAGAACGAGGACCAGTCTGGCAGGAAGCCCGGTGAGGCTGTGCTCATGTCAGAGGAGTACTACACTGCTGCCGCTGCCAAGCGACGCGGTCTCGGTCTCGTCCAGTTTATCGGCGAGCTGTACAAGCTGGGCATGCTTACTGAGCGAATCATGCACGAATGTGTGCACAAACTCGTCGACTATAAGGGAGTGCCTGATGAGGCTGAGATTGAGTCGCTCAGCAAGCTGCTCCGGACCATTGGTGCTAACCTCGACTCAACTGAGAAGGGCCGTCCCATGATGGATGCTTACTTCCAGCGCATCCAGACTATGATGGACATGCCCGAACTGCCCAGCCGACTCAAGTTCATGCTCCTGGACGTTTTAGATCTCCGCAAGGCCAACTGGATTTCCAAGGAGACCAACAAGGGCCCCAAGACCCTAGAAGAGGTTCGAGCCGAGGCTGAGGCGGCCCAGGCTGCCAAGGCGCAAGAGGCTGCCCGCAGCAACCAGCGAGGAGGCGGTCGCCTCCCCCCTGGACGAGGCGATGCCCGCAACTTCTCGTCTGGCTACGGCACCCACCACCAGACCAGCAACCAGGTCGGTATGGACGACCTGCGCCGCCTGAAGGGTTCTGCCAACCGAACCGCGAGCGGCAACATCTCTCTTGGCCCCGCCTCGATGCTCTCTTCTCGCAGCAACAGCGGCAGACGTCTGGGCCCTGGTGGGTACCTTGGCCGCCCCGGCGAGGAATCGGGTGCCTCGTCGCGGACTGGCACCCCTCCCAATAGGGAGAACACTTCACACTCTAATACATTCAGGTAAGTTGCGGCCCAGTCATGTTATGTTGTCTGGCGACTCATAAGCTAACGCGTTATCTCAGCCTCCTTGCAAACATGGATAATGACCACCCTGCTTCGCCCCCGTCTACTTCTGCCTCCCCAGCGATGTCGAAGGCTGTCCCTGCTGACAGTGGCAAGAAAGAGAGCAATTAAAAAGTATTCTTCTTCCTTCGGTGTCTTGCATTTCGGCAGAATAGACTAGGCGGGGCTGTGTTTTCTTGCATTTACAGGCTTTTTTCATCAGACGTGTCCTAAAAGTTGAGCACGTATATTTCTGAACTCATGATACCTTGCCCATAGACAGACGGACATGCCTCTCACCCTGAGAGGGAGCACTTTTTCGGACTAGGGATTTTCTTTCATCATTGTGTTCATCACCACCTACTTTCGACCCTCTTCCTTAGCATGCCCCAAAGTATGTTTCGGTTCCTTTAATATTGCGGAGGATTTCGGGTTCCAGGGCTTCCTGCGGTTTAACGTTGATACTTTCCAGCATGCCACTGGTTTCTTTTTTTTGGGGGGGGGATTTGCTACGGAAAGAGGGGGTATTGATGGGGAGAAGCGTCACGTCACGTCACGTCACGTCACATTCACTACGTTGCGTCCATCACATACACACGACAGGGGGTGGGCGGCGGCGGAGGTGGTGTTTTAGGGATTCGAGGTTGAAAATTTCAGGAGCAAGAGGCAGAACGAGCCGATTCGGACGGGGCGGAACGGGGCGGGGCGGAATGGAACTGGACTGAACTTGCGGTGGTGGATTCTGCCTCTTGCCATGTTGCACGCGACAGCCTCTGGCCATGCACACGCCCTTCGCTGGCTTTAGATGCTGCCTCGACCACCAGGTCCCGGGGGCAGAGAAGGGACAACAAAAGAAGACCATCTATGATTGATGATGACGACAGGACTCTTTCCTATTGCGCCTCGTGGGCATATACGTTGTACCGAGGGGGGAGGAGAGGACCGGTCGCCAGCGGTTCTTCCTCTTGGTGTCGATGTATAGAGGCGTTTGGTTTGGCCTGGTCGAGCTTTGACGAAAAAGGGGTCTTTATGATGCTTTTGCTGTATATCATCTAATTTCGAAGGAGCATGAGCCAGTGGCAGAAATCTACATATTTGTTCAACCTTTACCAGTTCCTTGTGATTGTGACTTGGCCGAACCATGTAGATAGATCCATGTAGATAGATGGAAGGTTTTAACGGACGATCATCTAACTCCAAAACGCCATCCGTGCTCGCTATAACGTTGCAGCCCGCATCCATCTTTCATTACCAGCCCACCCAGCAAGAAACAAACAGACAAACAAACAGCTCGTTCCAACCTATACAAATTCCAATGCCACACAAGCCGCTTGTACTGAAGACTCCCCCAACTCCCAATGCCGAGTTCCAACCCATATCACATGCCCCTCACGCCAACAGCTTAAAGCCCAGCTTGGTAAACAGAGTATCCATGGCCACCCATTGTCGACCGCACTTGTCGAGATACTTGTCCACTACACCCTTGACTGTGCCGAAGCGCACGCGGTTGTGCTCGGCCTGCGCCAGGATATTCTCACGGTCCAGCCTAGGCACGTCGGCAGCGGCAGCCTTGGCTTTGGCCTTGTCCACGTCCCAGAGACTGGCAAAGTAGAGCAGCTGGGTGTAGATGGCCTTCTCGGTGTACTCGTAGCGCATGCGGCCGAGGCAATCCCGCGCGAGCCCCTTAGGCCCGAGACAGCGGGTGCCGTAGACGCTCGTCTGACGAGTTCGGTTGCCGCACTGCGAGTCGTCGCACACCAACCATCCCTCGTAGTAGCGACTGGTCTGAGTGCGGATGGCGTGCTCCATCTGGGCCACGATGGATAGTGTCGAGATGGTGGCACCGCAGGAACCGCAGAGGACGCCGGATGCAGAGACGCGGCCAGGGGAGGCGGAGAGACCTTCGAACGTGGAGCTGGCCTTGCACTTGCGGCATCGCAGAGAGAGACGGGCGCAGTCCCCGAAGCGGATCTCGTCAGGGATCTGAGAGTCGAGGGGGTGAATCTCGAGATCATTGCTCGAGCTGTTCTGCTGGGTCTGGAACGAGCTGTAGCGCTTGATATCCAGTCCGAGCTGCTCCGCCAGTTGCGAAGTGGAAGTACCGACGATATTGGCGCAGAGACGCTCAACGGGGGGGAAGATCTGCTTGCCCATGTACCACTCGACGTCAGGGAGCAGGGTAGAATCCGCCTTCAGGTCAGCGGGAGTATAAGCCCTCTTGGGAGCAGGCTCGGAGCTCTTGCTGTCGCCAGTGATGATGTACGAGATGACATCTCCCTTGCGGATTGTCTTGCCCTTGGCCATCTCCCGGAGGGCGACTTGAACCTGGGGCATGGAATCGGCGTTGGGGTACTCCTTGGGGGCTTTTCCAAGTTGCGTGTAGATGACATACTTCTGAACGGGGAGGGTCTGCTCGCGCATCTTACCGGCAATCTCGCGCAAGTACTCGTGGATGCGAGCAATAGATACTTCGGTTTCGTCTCCAGAGAGAATCTCGTCCAGGAGGTGCTTTGAAATTTCTTTAGACAGGGCGCAGTATTCTCGACGCTTCATATCAAGGCCCTTGACTTCCATCTTCTCGATAAACTTGCCATCCTTCTCCACGAGGTTGATGGCGGCATACTTTTTCTTGGCCTGGAGGAGGATGCGTCGGAAAACGTTGTCGATGTCAATCTCCAGCAACTTGTACTGGTCGTTGACAGCCTTCTTGAAGTCGCTGCCGACCTTGAAAGCATCGGCAACATTGTCAACGTTGGCGTTGATCATGACGGAATCAGTGTCGCCGTAAATGACCTGCAGCGACTTGCTCTCGGCAAGCTCCTTGGTGCTGCGAAGAATCTCACGACCCTTGAAAGTCGTCAGAACAGCCAGCGGGCGAGCATAGAAGCGAGACTTGGTGTAACCCAAACATCCGTACATGGAGTTGGCAGTTAACTTGAGGGCCAGTTGCTTGATGTCCCAAGTGGCCAGCTCCTCGGGGGTGGCCTTCTTGTCTTTCATGAGACTCTTTACCTGTCGACGCCGGCTGACAAGAGTGGCAATGAGTCTAGGGAGGATACCCTGGTCCTGGTTGGTAGGCACTTCGGGGACTGCGTCGTCATCTTCAGCCTGCAATGGGATTAGCATGAGACATTCACTAGAGCCCGCTAGGCGACTTACCGCTGCTGTCCTGTCCACGGTTGTGAAGCAGATGTTGAATTCTTGAATGATGGACGGGTACAGTGAGTTGAAGTCCATGACAAGCACGAACTTGTCATACAGGCCCTTCTCAGGCTCAAAGACAAGACCACCCTTGTACTTGTCTTTCTTCTTTCCGTCAGCCGCCTCTTCCTCGCGTTGCTCTTCCTCAGCGCGCTGACGGCCCCGGAAACTCTGCTTGTCGGGGCAGATGTACTTGTTGCGATAAAACTCGTGGAGCAGAATGTATTCGTTTCGCTCTGCTCGGGTTCCGGTGAGGGTTCGGGCCCACGAGTTGCCTGCCAGGTTGGTAAGAACCTTGGTCAGAGGCAGCATCTGGACGCTCAGGGACAGAGCCGCGATATAGTGCGTATCAGCCTCCATGTGCGTGATATAGTCCATCAGGCCTTGCTTTTCCTTGGCCCAGGTTTTAAGCGCAACTTCATTGTCAAACTCACGGCGCCGGTTGTCCCCAGAGAGATACAGACTGCACATTTCGGTCAAGCTCCATGACTGACACTTGAACATGACAGACTTTCCAGCATCATTGGCAAGGTCGCACAGGAGGCGACCGGAGAGGATCTGGCGTTCCGCGAAGACGTTGCCGCCAGTCTTGCCAATTGACGAGGGCCACAGAGTCCTGCGAAATCTGCCTAGTCTGGACCATTGATGGATCTTCTTCTCATGTAAACGGTTGAGGAGAACACTATAATCAACGCCCTCCAACTGGTGTCCAAGGATAACGTCGGGATCCGCAACGTCGACCTGGGCCAGGAAAAAGCTCAGAATGTCGGCTTCTTGCTTCTTCAAAACAACCAAGCCGCGGTTCCTTTTCTTTGCGAGCTGATCGAAGCCCAAGGGGAACCCCTGGCCATGTGGACGGATAACAGTGAAAGTCCGGCACGGGAGTTTCTCTGCAGGGGTGGTGTCACTCAGTAACACTTTCTCGTATATCCTGGCACTGATGGCCAGAATCTCCTGCTTGTTATCCTTTTCGTTGAAGGCAGTCCTAAGAGAGACACTCATGAGAGTCAAAGGTGGTACATCAAGATTGTCGGACTCGCTCAGAACAGAAATCATGTTGGGATGCTCGGCCAACACTTCAAGCTTGCAGTGAGAGGCGTTCTTGATGCTGCCAAAATCGGCATCCTCAATCTTGAGCCAACAGGGACCCATGATGTTCTTCCAGAGGACAAACTGCTCGAAGAGGGCAGTGTTGCTGCCGAAGACGTGAGAGTAAGTCTCGCCGGGTTTTGTGTCGACTTGAGGCCCTGAATATTAATGGTCAGCCAAGACTATCCAGAGGCAGTAAAGCGATGCTGATGTGGAGACTCACTGTTGTATGGGTAAAGAAGCTTCATATACTGTGCCTCCTTGGGAACACCGGGAAGCTCAAAAGCGTACTTCCGAGTGCAGGCCTTGATCTTGTACATGCCCACTTTCATTTTGGTCATCATATCGTCAACTTCTTCAGACACGTTCATCATCTCAACTTCTTCGCCTGTCTCCTCTCCGTCCTGAACTCGATACTGGCGTGGCAAGAAGTACAGCTTTCTCAGGACATTGTCAACCTTGACGAAGCAGCTGACATACGACCTTGTCTTCTTGTTGAGGACTTTGCCGAATAGACACAGGCTGCCGTTGACTTCTGTGTAATCTGTCCAGAAGAAGTTGAGGCTACCGTCTTCCTCAATGGCGTCCTTGTGATCAATTTTGCCGATGCCCTTGGCGTCAGCCGGTGAGCTCGAAACAACATTGAGCCTCTCGGTGAGGGCATTCCACGAGGTGGAGTCGACTCCAGCGCCATTTGCCTTGACAGGAGAGGAGCTGGCAGGTGTTGGGTAAGGTTCTGCCTTGAGGAGCTTCTTTATCGGCCTTGAACTCGTCAAGTTTACACTAGTTGTGGCGATGGCACCGGCATGGGCAACCTCCATCATATCTTCGTCTTCGTCGTCCTTGGGCTCTTGCTTAATCTGAGCTTTTCTCTGGGCGACTTTGGCGGCAGGTGAAGAGGGAGGCAGGTCGCTCATGGGAATATCGGCAGTTTCGAGGAGATCATCGTCGGTGGGAGGGATGAAGCCATCGTCGTTATCAGCAACTGGGGGCGGCGGAGATGGAGACGGTAACCGAGTGTCAAGGGTCTTCTTTTTCTTGGAGATGGGCTCAGGAGCAGGTGATAAAGCCCTAGCCTTGCGGCGCTCCCCAGATCTTTCGAATTTTGAGATGCGGGGAGCAGGTGCAGGAATGTTGTGATCGACCTCGCCGAGCAGGTCGGCAAGGAAATCGTCGTCGGCTTTAGTTTTGACAACCTGAGGCGAAGGGTCAGTGAGGGGGGATATGGGCGTCATGGAGAGTATTAGCTACCTTGGGCTTGGGCTGTGTCCTGCCAGCACCCTTGAAGTATTCGCTAATATCTCGGTCGTTGGCGTCTCGCTTTACTTGCTCCTCCTGGCGACTCTTCTTGGCTGCGTCTCTTGTCAGCACACTGAAGGCTTTGTGCAGTAACTGGTGCTAGGGAGCTTACCGGCTTTGCTGGGTCGACCGCGGACTACTGCTTCGTCTTCACTTTCCGAGTCGTAGGCTTGCACGCGATCCCACTCTTCACGTCCGTCATCTGCGTAGCCCTCGCCGTTGTCGTCGACAACAAAGTCATCCTGATTTAACCGACCACGAACAATCTCCTTGTATCCAGCCTCGTCGACCTCATCATAGAGATTGGCGACCTCATCAACCTGGTAAGTGTCGAAGGCCTTCTTGCCGGATTGGCGAAGGGCTCTGAGCTCGGCGAGCCTGGCCCTGTGAGACATGGCGAATGTGAATCTTGTTCAATTCTTCCCTTGATATGCGATCGAACTGAGAGTAACGATTCAAATTTGATGAACCAGCGTGTGTCGTAGTCGCATTGGCGTGATAATGTCAACGTCGACGTTATTGCCGAGGAGGTTGAGACGAGAAGTGGAGGGCGGAGGTACTTGATCCCCTGGTAACGGTCATTAGAAAAGTGGCCAGGCCAGACGCGTCAAGGCGCGTTCAGAAGAGTCGCGTTGCTCGTGTCAACGGTGGGGCTTCCCGTAAAGTGCTTCCCAAAAGATGCGACCAATGACGGGAGTGGAGTGCTCGAAGATAGATGTGGCGGTGCGCAGAAGTACCACGGGGCTGGCGGTCCATGCACAAGGTACCTATAGTGCCATTGGTTAAGACGCGACACTTTTGGTGTTAGTGCCAGAAGCTTGAAGCTTGAGCGTCTCTCAGTCGAAACTCGATATTTCAGAGCAACGACTCCAAGGCATTATTATGATGGCTTTGCTAATTCTACGCCTTTCAGCACGACAAGTTTAGTAAACTTTTAGCCTTTGTTCGTAGGTAGAATCATGGTCAATGCCTGCCTATTCTAAGTATGGTGATATGAGAGGGCATGCATGGCTTCATCGAAGTACCTGGGTCAGGCCTACCTAAGTATGAGGTTTGAATCAACGAGGGATCAGGGAGTACTTTCCCAACCCAAAGTACCTACCTACCTAGGTACCGAATCTCTTGGACTTTGCTTATTTCTAGTGTCGTCTATTGTGTACCTACCCAACTGCCTCTCTCGACCACCACCAACCCAACGGCGAGAGGGTCTAGGAATATCGTCAAGAAGCGTATCGTCCTCCCAGGATCATCGATATCAATCGCAACACTTATATCATGCCTAGCAGCATGTTCAGCGCTTTCCGCGCGAAAGCTGACAACAATCGGTCTTGGTCACCCTCGAAGCTGAGCAGTTAGCGACTGTCAAGACATCGCCGCCGAGCTCACATCGCCGCATCCGAGCAGCTTGAGGATAAGAGCAACTCTGGAACATACCATGGACGGTCAACTTCCGAGTACTCGTCGTCTTCACATCTCCCAAGGTGGCTGACCCCGAAACGACGGAAGACAGCTTCTTCCTTCACAACCTGGCAGCACCCACCATTACAGCTGCTAGATTCCGGTATACATATCACCCTAACATTATTCTTCACCTCTTCCTTGAGTCTAATTTCGTCATAGCTGAGTCGCGGCCGACCTGGACCCATCCTCGCAAAAGTCTTAGCGACGCATTTCAGCATGCCCGAGCAAGATGGACCCGAGAGAGAAGCTCTGGCAGTGGCACTACGCTACTCCCAGCCAGGTTAATTACCGACGAAGAGTCGAGCGAAATGACCCAAGACGAGTCAATGCCGGAGCCCTTCATACCCATCGTTGAGAAAGATCCTCCTCGGCTTAACCTTCTGCCTGAGCTGCCTCGTTGCAACCTAGAAAGATCTTCAACTCTTCGAGCCTGTATCGAGAAGGCCGTAGATGACATCAACATCGAGTATGGATCTGCAAGGTCTTTACCTGAGGCCAAGGTCTACCATCGTCAACCTCTTAGCCAGAAGGCTCCTACAGCCAAGCGCAAAATCACGCCGATACCTCTAATGAAGGTTTATCGACCGAAACTCTGGCTAGCAGGGAGTTCTTTGCCTCAAAATGATGACACTGCTCCGGTCCAAAATACCGAGCCTTCATGTCCATCCTGTGGGTCGCAAACTTGTTGTCGCCGCAAGCCTGAAAAGGGCTTTCCTACAATATGGAATGGCCTGATCTTGGACGGATCTCTACTCCTGAGTGATCCTTCGAAGCGAGACGAACTTGATCAAGACATAGAAGGTGTTTCTACGTCGCGGTCCAGCTCCGTCACCACCCTCCAGCTTCCACCGAGCGTCATCGCAGTCTCCCCTAAACGCGAGCCTCGGCCTATGTCTTCAATCACGAGCCAGTCCTCCTCGATGGATGACGAGAGTTGTGCCATCCAAGCTCGGATGATTCTGGCCTCTCAAAGCGGGTTTTTGGAACGAAATGACAGCCAGGTCAGCCTCGGTTCTTGTTCTTGTTCTAGTACCGACACGACCCTATGTCGTGTCCCAATCCCTTTTCCTATTCATATGGCCAGACTGAAGAGATTTGCCGAAACAGGCGAACAAGAGGAATGAGGCCAACCACGCAGTTTGAGATGTTTTCCTAGATGGTAATGACCGGCGGGTGTTCGCCGTGGCTGGATCAGCCAGGGGCTACCGAAGTCGTGCCCCTTTTCTGAGCAGAGGAGTGTTACCAATGTACAGTCGTTAATGGAGTTTTGTCTCATTCAAGATGCATGAGAATGGTGGCGATATCGTGGTCCTGGGTAGACGGATGAACGGACAAAGTAAGTAAGTTGAAAGTGGTGTTGAAAGGATCTTGACGTCCAGGATTGTACAAAAGAATCGTCCATCACCAACCAGAACGCCACATTTTCCTCCATGCCCTCCAACGTTTTGTCTACATCTCTATTATACATGCCTTCGGATTCATACAACACTAGCTCGCTTGCTGGAGAATTCCACATGGACAATCTTTATCGTACATCCATCCACCGATTACCATGCAACAGGAGCACGTCGCTGGCGAGGGTCACGGACCGAAGGGGGCCTCCGGCCACCATCAGACTCTGACGTGCGGCCACCATGGCGTCTGTCCGATCGCGCTCCTCGCTCCCCAAAAGTATCCCTCTGCTTTGGCTTGCCTGCCTGCGTCGTATCCCAGAAAAAGCCGTTGTCGGCATCGTCATCGTACTCGGACATGTCCTCTTCGGCGTTGCCGCGACCCTTACTCTTTCGCAGGTTGGGCTCGAGCTCCTCGCGGTTGGCGAAGAAGGCCTGAATCTCGCGGTTGATGCGGCCGCCGATGGGGCGGATCTCCTTGAGGTCGGCCTCGGGGAGCATCTCCTGCTGGAGGACCTTGTTGAAGGAACCATACATGATGCGGGCGAGGGCCATGACCTCCCGCTTATCATTGTAAAGGATTTTCTCCTCCTGGTCCGTCGTGGCCTTGACCTCGCGGAAAAAGTGGCCGTGCAGCTTACGATACGGCTCCCAAAGGCGCGCGAGGGCCTCGGTGATCTGGATGCCGTAGTCGCGCTTGGCACCCTCGACGTCGCCTGCGTTGGAGCGGTTGCGCAAGTGATAATGGCTAACCTGCGAGACGCGGAGGTAGAGGCGCATGGTGTGCGGGTCGGGGACCTTGAGGCGCTCCACCATACTGTTGAGGGCGCGGTTGGCATTCTTGATGGCGTTAGGGTTGATGTTGTCGCGGACACAGGCTTCCATGGCCATGCGATAGAAGCGCGGGTTGATATACTCGTCGGGGATGATGGGGAGGATCTGGGTCGCGTGGGCGCTAGCCTTGGCCACCTTGAGCATGCCAAATAGGCGCATCCAGGCGTCCATGTCCGGCACGATCTTGAACTCGCGCACAAGGAGGTTCCAGTACTTGATGCCGACGCCGCTCATCCTTGATGAGGACAAGGTCGTGAGCACGAGGGCCAGGGTGTTGCGGTCTGGGAACGTGTACGTGCCACGACCAGATTTCCGAGCCAGCTGCTTGGAGCCAGACTCCTTCGAGCTTGGCTCACGAGCCGAAGCATCATATGTCTTGGACAAGTTGGGGATATTCATGGTCTGTTCGAGAAGGTCGAGAACCTCCCGTTTATCGACACGCTCAGGGGCCAAAAGGATCAACCGGCCCATGGAGCAGACCAACTCCTCGTCGATCACCAGGCGTCCCTGGCGCCACTTGTGAATAGCCTCTTCCCAAACAGCCTTGCCACGTCGGATGGCATTCTCCAGGTTGGTAACTTGCTGCTCCGGGGGCAGATCCTTGACCTCAGCCATCACGTGGAACCGGAGGGCATTGATGATGGTTGTGTAAGTGTAGGCTGTGGGAGACCGCGTGGATTCGTTGATTGTGTCAACGATGGAAAACATGGAGTCCAGGTCGCCTGCTCGACCGCAGACATTGAGTACGGCGTTGAGGTGGATCGAGTTTGGCTCTAGCCGGGTATCCTTCAGGAGTCTGTTGTAATACTTCACGGCCTCCGACACGGCGAGCTTGGGGTGCTGCGACTTGGCGAATCCGCGGAACATGATGGTATATGTCTGCGAATTGGGAGGCTGCGCACGTTTTTTCATCTGGGATAAAGTTAGTATACTTGTAATTCCTAGTCTCTTAAGAACCACAATGCCATTGCACTCACATCGTTGTATAGCTTCAGGGCCTGGCGTAACTGTTGCTTCTCCAACAAGTAGTTGATCAAGTGATTCCAAGATACCACCACCTGTTGATCTCTGCTAGCCGTCTGCGTCAAAAGCAGAGCCTCGTCAAATCGATCCTTGGCAAGCGCCTGTTCGACATATTGTCCAATCTTCCATGGGTCGTCCATATACTCCAGCTGCTTCTTGACGGCACGCTGCAGCTTCAGCTTCGCCTTCTTACCAGAAACAGTCTCGTCGACGGGCTCGACGTCGAGGCTACTTGGGGTGTCTGTCTTAATCGCGATCGGCGCCGGCGCCGTCGTCGAGGCGAACGTCCGCTGCGTCCGTTGGAGAGAACGGGCTTGGAGGAAGGCAGCCGACTCGATGGCAGGCCTCTGCTGCGGGACAAGCTGCAGTGCTCTGCGCAGACACGCGCCGCAGGTCAAGATCCTCTCAGCCATGGCAAAAAGGTTGAAGTCTGGTGGATTGAAGGAAGCACGCGAGAACCAGGTCTAGAGTCGAGTGCTTGGGTATATCTCCGGGCCCAAAATTTCCATTATCTTATCAGCTCCCGTCGGCAGGGGCAATTCTAGAAAAGGTACGTACCGCGGGGCGCCTTCAGCAAGAGTCACCCCTCCCCCTGCATTCCCCCAAACCGCGCCGACCTCGAGTCTCCAATTAGAGACGCGCCTCGCGATCGCAATCTATTGGTACCTCAGTTCTTTTCTTCAGGTTCCCAGTCCCAGAGGCAACGAGCAACAACCACGGTATCAAAACAGCTCCCAGGCATCGTTCATTTCCTTATTTGCTTACTTTCCTTGGTCGATCAGTTCGATATCCGAGATCCCCTTCTTTTCTTTTCTTTACTTTACTTTGAACTTTACTCCTTCAACCAGGTCGGCCACATCTCCAACCATGGGCAAGGTCGCCACAGACTTCGAAAAGATCATCAATGAGGGTAGGCGGCAACCGACAAGGAAGCTCTCTTGAACCGTCGGTCTAACCCTCTTCTCTCCGTAGGACGCGAGCGAAAGAAGAATGAGGCTCTCGCCGACCGCATCTTCTCCAAGAACCGTCGCCAGAGCGCTCCCTCGAAGCTCAAGGCCACACCCGGCCCATCGCTCGCCAGCCGCGTCGGCATCAAGAAGGTACACCGACCTTTCATTGCACCACCGCAAAGATATTAAACCAATCCCGTGTTATAGCAGCGCAACTCCTCCGTCGGCATCCGATCAAACCCCCCTCCTGCGGGCAACGTCAACGGCGAATGGACCCATGACCTGCACCACTCAATCAACGGCGGCCTAAGCTCCCGCATCACCGCGCCCGGTGCCGCCGGCAAGATGGCCAACCGTCGCGCCACGCGCCTCTCTGCCGCTGTCGACCGCATGGATACGTCGGCCGATGCGCCGCAGCAGGTCAACATCACCAAGCCCAAAGGCACCGCAGCCGCCAACAGGAATCCAATGGGAATGACTATCCGCGGCCTCGCAGGGCCCTTTACCGTCATGGCACAGAACTTTGCGCCTGGGACTACAGCTGCCGACATTGAAAGTGCCATGACACCTATAGGTGGCGAGATGGTGGGCTGTCGGATCATCAAGTCGAACCCCATCATAATTGTCGAGATGGCCTTCGCTTCGCGCGAAGGCGGCGAGCGGGTCATTGAGACTTTCAATGATAAGACGGTTAGCCTCGCAAGCATTTCATTCAGTTTCGAACCCCTATTGACATTCTCCCTCCAGGCCGACGGCAGACTAATCAAAGTCTACCCCAAGATCGGCAGCTATCAGGCGCCCTCAAACACCAATGCTCCCAGCAACGCCCCTAGCGGTCCCCGTAGCTCCCGTGCAAACAAATCCAACACCAACGACAGCATTGTCGACGGATCAATGGGCTTCCCCGACTTGATGGCCACGTCTACCACAAACCGCTCGTCACGGAACGACCAGCTGTACAGCGATAAGCTCGTTGGCGGTAACCGGAGGGGCCGTGGCGGCCAAAGGGGTCGGGGCGGGAGGTGATGAATTTTAACCCCCAGTTCTTCATTACCATCTTTTTGCCTATAAATTTCAAGCTACTTTGAGAGAAGGTTTTGGGGTGTTTGTAGCATTAGAAAAGCCGGGTTGTCTTCGAAGAGCAGCGAGAAGGGACCGCAGTGTGTGATTTTGGGAAGGGCGTTTGGGAGTCAACCTCTTGTATGCCATGCGTCGTCGAAGCGTTTTCTTAGGCAATTGATGGGATGGATACCAACTACAAGTATTTCGTGGGTATCTATCAAGATCCCAGCAAAAAGGAGCGCGATGTTGAGATGGAGGAAGCTGCGAAGCAAAGCTAAGGGGGAATCATGTTTTATACCTCGGCCAGCTTCCAAGACTGTCCCCAGAAACCCTTCCAAGAAAACACCAGTACAACTACACGATGGGAATCGCAACCCAAGACACTTTCCCCTCTGCTATGCAAAGCGCAGTTCGTCCTCGTACACCAAATCAAGACAATAACGATATCTACACCAGGCTACGTCGCTGCCGGCAATGAGTCTTCTGCCGGGCTCGCCAACTCTGCCCATCTTTCGGCCCTTGGCCCATCAGCCCTTCTTTCTCCTGAACCTAAAACTGACAGGAATCGAGATAATCACCACCGGGGAGCGTGCCCGTTGAATCAACAGCCGTGTCTGGGGCATGCCTCCATCGTCTCAAAGCAAAGAAATCATGCGTAAATAAATATCCCCAGTCCAATATCAACTACTCGATGCCACCCAACCTCTTACACCGGATGCCGGATGCGGTGCTTTCCAGCTCTCAGATATTCCTCGCTTGAGGTTCGTTGGATGTTTCATTGGCATCGAAAGGCTCCTTACCAGAAGGTGAACTTGAAGTCCATGGCTTCCTCCCCCGAACAGGTCCCGCCGCGTCTGGCTGGCAAGCGTCATGCTGAGGTCGATTCGCCACGGGCGAAGGCTCGTCTTGTCGGTGCCGTGAGCTTCGAGAGGGAAAAGAGGCTTCTAGTGCATTAGAACCACCATGGGGCTCAAGTACCAACCATGAGCTTTGGCGCGTTGCCTTGCCGTCGTAGTCGAACGTCGGCGGCGAATGTTCGCCTAGCGAGCGGATACGCTCGAGTCACAGGTTGGCGCGGACATCTAGTCCATCGTTAGGACAATTCAATGCCAGGTGTTCTGGTTGCCCATAAAACCTTCTTCGAGAGTGCGCTCCTCCAAGTTGCGGATGAAGTCCCTGTTGCTCCGGGCGCCCTGCTGCACACGGCTTCCTCTCCGGCCTGCTCCTGTTCGTGTAGTATCGACGCCCGCGGGTCCCATGCCGTCTCCAGATGGTGGGTAGTAGGCAGGGCTTGGCTGCAGACGGATGGGTTGACTGGGGTCGAGATGGCTGGCTACTCGCTGGATGGCAGCAGGAATGCCGCTCTGCTGCTGCTCCATGGTCGATGCGCGCTGTCGCGTCGGCCTCATGCCTCCTTGTTGGTACATGTTGGGCTGGGGCATTTGCGCATACTGGCCCTGTGCCATTTGTTGAGGTGGTTGGGACATGACCATCTGTCCATACTGACCAGGCTGTTGGCCATATGCTGAGGGCATGTTTCCATGGCTACCTCCGGGAGAATACATGGTATTGCTGCCGTACATCTGCGGTTGCACGTGCCCAGTCTGCGGATACTGCCCGGCATTCATGGACGCATATGCGCCTTGAGCCGCCGAAGCAGCCTGCGCCTGCGCCGCTTGTGCCCGCTGCTTGCTGAGTGCCTCGGCTTGTTGTTGCTGCTGTGTTCCCGGTGCTGGTGACCTGTTGAGCGAGCTCGACTTGAGGTTCATGGGCGGAACGAAGGGGCCAGTAAACTTTTGCTGCGTGATGAAAGGATGGAGTTTCGCTTGCTGAGGGGACCATCGCTCCAGGGGGTTGATCGTGAGAAGACCGCGCACAAAGTCGATAAAAGCGATGCGGTTATTCATTTCTATTTCCGTTAGTACAAGCCGAAACCGGTATTTGTGCGCAATGGGATCATACCTCTATCAATCTCGCTCTGTTTCATATTCTTCCGAGGCATGGGGTAGGACTTGATAATCTCGGGCAGGGTGTTGGCCTGAAAGTACTTCTTGCTTGGTTGTTCCTTGGTCCCGCGTTCTCGAGCATACTGCTCCATACTCTTGAGAACGTATGTCCGTCGTCCAAACTCATCTTGCCGCTTCTCGAAGAAATCGCCAGCCTGTTTACCCATTTCAATCATCCAATTGGGAGGGTTGCCAAGCATCTCAACAATTCGCGACACCTGGTTGTACTCGGAAGATCCTGGGAACAGGGGAAGTCCCAGGAAGAGCTCCACCACGATACAGCCCAAGGACCACATGTCGATCGCGGATGAGTAGGGAAGGCCGAGTAGAACTTCGGGGGAGCGGTAGAATCGGGACTGGATATAAGTGTACACAGTTTGTCGCTCGTCGCACGCCGAACCGAAATCGATAATCTTGATGATGGGGCTTTCAAGGTTCTTGAGCAAGATGTTCTCGGGTTTCAAGTCGCAGTGGATCAGGCGAGCCTTGTTGAGGAGAGCGAGGCCATTGAGAAGCTGCTGGGCAAAGACGCGGACTAGAGTTGTGCTGAGTCCTCGGAACTGGTTCTGTTTGATAAGTTCGTAAAGGTTGACACTCAGAAGCTCGAAGACGAGGCACAGATGCTGGCGGTGGATGAAAGTATCCTTGAGGCGCAAAAGATGGTGGTCGTCGTTCTTGTCGAGTTTCGTGTTGAGCTATTTGAAGCCGTCAGTACTTGCGAACGAGACGGGTGAGAGTAATCCAGTCACGTACTAAGTCGAGTACCGAAACCTCCATCATACTCTGGTTGAAATAGGCAGTGCGGTTCTTGATAACCTTTACAGCTACCACCTCTTGAGTCTTGAGGTTTTGGCATTTGACGACCTGGCCAAAAGTACCTTGACCCAGGACATCCAGAATGAGATATCGGTTCCTAGTGAGGATGTTAGCGATAGGCGCTTTACAATTCCGAGAAAGAACGCGACGTACTTGTGGCCTGCCTCCTCGGAACCGAGAATATCGTTAACGTAGAGAATGTAATCGCTGTCCTCATTATCGTAGCCATCGTTCTTAACGCCTTTGCTGGGCTTCGTTAAAACTCTGCGGGGGTTACGCGACGACTCATATTTGAAGCTTGGGTTGCAAATACGATAGGTAGCAGGAAGATGAACGGTTAGAGCTTGGAGGGGCTGCGCAGGCCTGTAAGTACGGAACGATACGGGCGAACGGGAAAAGGGCAGAAACTCACGCTGATGAAGCCGCCCTCAGGATTGGCGCGACGGAACGGAGGCTGCGTATTGACCTTGGGACGCAGGTCAGACGGAGCCCTCAGCTTCTTAAACTCAGGCACTGGGCCCCTGGTGACCGCTTGAGGCACAGGCCGGCGGGGAGACTTGGGATCGAGGTTGAAGGCGCCCTCCATGTTAGCAACAGCAGACGAGGGGTAGCCTTCCTGAGGACCGGCAGACGCATAGGGGTTGATGGGAGGTAGCTGTTGGCCTGGCTGATGCGGACGGCCTCCAGGGAAGTAGGGAGGCTGAGAGTAGTCGGGCTGGCGTGTGGGCGACTGTCGCTGGGAGGTCGGACTGGCGAACTGGCTGTTGGAACCCGACTTGGGCGCGTAAGGCGAGGTGGGGGACAAAGTCTCCATGGGGGAGTATCGCTGAGCGGCAGAGGAAGGTTCTTGGGGAGAGTGGAGATTGATGGAGCGGCCGCCCGACAGATGAGACTGGTGATGGGGCCTCATGGGATACTTAATACCAGCATGGGCGTCGTGAGCATCGTGCATGGCAACGTCGCCGTTGCCGTCGCGCATCTGCGAAGGTGCAATGGGGGAGGCGGCCGGATTACCGACAGGAGCAGAAGCGGGCGGAGCAACGCCAGGATGGACGGGGGCGCCGCCGTGGAACTGGTCGTATTTGTATCCGCCAGGCGGCGGAGGCTGGGTAGTGTAGTCTCGGGGCACCTGGGGCACCTGGGAGTTGCCGTTGTGTCGTCTTGAGGAGCCAGGCGAGACCACGGCGGGATATTGCTGCCACTGGGGATCCATGGCGCTGACGGCTGCGGAAGCTGGATTGAACAGCTAGAGCGACAGCGTCAGTGTGGTCGCCGCGGTGGTCGAGGTGGTAGTCGGCGGCGGAGTCGTCGTTGTTGTCGTCGTCGCCAGTGGAGATGCGGATTGCGTGGTTATCGGCTTTAAGCGATGATGTCGGCGTCGAGAAGATCCCGCGGAGGGCGAGAGTGAAGGAGGAGGGAGGAAATGAGAGCAAGAGGAGGAGAGGCTAGTAGGCCTAGCTAGCTACTGTAGCTAGACAGACAAGATGGATGGTTGGCTGCTGGTTGGATCAGGTGCAATGCAGTCGCCAAGTTGGAGTTGGAGTTGGGCTTCTTGGTGGCCCCGTCGCGTAGAGCGTACTAGCTACCTAGCCTGGGCTGTTCTACCGTGGGCTACCAGGTACAGCGTGTGGAGTACAGCACACGCAGTGCGGCGGGCGGGATTGGGCAGTCGGTGGAGGCCCAAGGCCCGGGGGTGGGTATGGATGAGGAGGTAAGCGTGTGAGAGTGCGTTGTCGGTCAATCAGTGGATTAGCTGGTGAAGCGAGTAAAGAAGAAGAGAGGACGACGATGAGGAGGAGAAAAAGGTATGCGAAGATAGGCCGTGGGATCTCACTAAAAGGGGGGGAAAGGCTAATAAGCGCATGTACTCATGGTGAGAGGTAGATGTGAGAATGCAAGAGTGTGCAAGGTGAGGACTGCGAGTCCGGGGAGACACAAGAGATTTGTCCCTCGCAAAAGGTCGTCGCCAGATGAGACAAGACCAGACGAGGAAGGCGACAAGTAGGTAGGTAGAGATCCATGGATATCAACCTTCCTGATGCCCCAGAACCAAAGTGGGGGAAAGTCACCTACTGCTCACTTGGTACCAACAGTATTATCTCTGCACGTACAATCACGATCCAACATCAATTGTTGTCTCAATTGGGCCGACAACATGAGCTGTCCTTGGGCTTGGGCTTCTACCTCTGCTATTCCTGGACATGCATGGATATCGCTACCTATGTCACACGTATCCTTGCGCAATTGCTTGAAACAAATCAACAAAAACAAGTTAATTTGGCAATAACTGCCCAAAGCCACCGTCATCTCCTCCAGGCTGCTCGACTCTGAAGTTTCTCGGCTCGGTTCAAGTTCCAGTTCCAGCCCAAGCCCAAGCCCAAGCCCAGCCGCCGAAAAGCCGCGCCCCTCCCATCCATGGATCCCATCCCAAGCAAAGCCCTGGAGACCCGAGACCCGGCTCTAACGTCACTGCGTAAGGCAATGGAGCAGCGGCGGGAGGTTTGCGGCGCTCCTCCCACAAGCACAGGGTGACAAGGGGGCGCCTCAGTGGACAGACGGATGATCCCCTCCATGCGTCGCGAATCAGCACGCGCCAGTGGTTTCCAAGCTTGACGCCGTTCGCGATGCTCGCCCGTTTTCGTTTTCCCCTCATAAACTTGTGTGGAAATGGCAAAAAGGGAAGGGTTTTGACCGACATCGTGGCAAACAGAAGATGTTCATTTTACGGCGTAGGAGGTATTCTTCTGACAGCCTCTGTATGCAGACGGAGGCCATGTGGATTTCCTCGGTTGTGTTGTCATGCTTCAGTGCCAAATCCAACAGAGAATTGGCTTTTGGCTCGCGATTGGATTGGATGATGGATTGGATGGATGCCAAGCAAAGAAAGGTCTGAGCTGGGTTCCAAAGTCTCCATCCGGAAACTCCAGAGCTGTCACGAATGCAAATGCAACTCGGGTGATTCTCATGTTAATGTTAATACCAGCATCCAATCCCTTAGGCAGGTAGGTACCTAGTTAATTGCCAACCTGAAGCTCTTTAAGATGGAACCAATGGAACCAATTTCAAAATGAGTTTCACAATCCCAAACTAACCCCGCAAACCTTCACGGCGCCTTTGCCCAGAACCCCGAGCCCCAGAAGCATCTCGTGGCTCTTCTGTCGAAGCCCGCTTTTGCCTAAGCTGGCTGACACTTCCAACAATTCGAGTCAGTATGCGAAGCCTGGCCAAGTATCCTGGATTCTTTCGGGCCGTGGTGCTACGCTCGCTGCTCACCGATAACTGAGGTATCCAAGCAGCCCGCTCATCTTCCTTCCGCGGTTTGCCATGGATGCCAAGGAAGGCATTTCTTTCTCCGACGCTAAAGAGCGAAATATTCCCGGAATTATTTTCTGCTTGTCTTGCACATGATTATCTCTTTATTAGGCATTCCCACAAACAGGCTGCCCTCGCTGTGGCTAACATCTACCCGTGAGATACGAACAAAAACCGTCGGTAAAGCAAAGTCAAGAACTTGTTGACTAGCACAATATCAGATTGGACAAGTCTTCCGACCATTTATTCACTCCATGCTATGATCGCCAGATTCTTATTACGGACTGAGCTCTCCGATTGCGTCCACCATTGTTGCGTACATCTTGTCTCAATGCGCATCAAGAGCCACGTATGTTCTCAATGCCGAATTCCGACGTTCACAGCGTCGTATTGCATCAGGGCGAGTATGACCCTCGTGATTATTTCATTCATTCGTTTCTCATGTCATCTTGCGTTGGTTGTCTCCTCTCTTAGACTTGTCGTCAGAAAACAAAACTCCGTGCTTCCAGAGCAACTGTCATTACCGATCCATAATTCTCCCAACTCTTCAGCCCTCCTCTCTCATCTCTTGTCATCAATTTTTACCCAGCCACTCGCGCCTTTCCGTCATGCTGCGTACTAGGGTAAGGGGGGGGGGGAGAGGAAGTAAAGGGAGAGAAGAAAAATACGTTAAGAAAAATGTCGCCGCTAGATACACAGATAAAAATCCATGGAATGGAAGTGCCGCCCCCTCGCCAGCCACTGCAATATCAGACGCTCCATGATACACAAGATTGGACAGAACATTCATAACCTCGTCAGATAGGGAAAAATTGAAATGCTAGACTGGCCCCTGACCCAATGCCGCAAAGCTAGGGTGAAACGTTGGTGGTATCCTGGGATTAGCGCTCGTACAGAGAGAGATATTGAGAAACATGTGGCGCTCCCGACTTTTATCGACGAAAGAGAAGAGAAGAAGTAGGAAATGCATACAGTATGATTGTGACCAAAGAGAGAGGAAGCTACCCTTTCCCCAAAGATCAGGGAAGGGTGTCACAAGATGGTAATAGAGCCTCAAAATATCGAAAGGAGTAACATGAGCAACAAAGCAAGCGCAAGAGAGAAGAATCCACAGAAACGTGGAGAAAAGGAAACAAGAAAAAAAGACAAAGGGGGAAATTGCCCAGAATATGGATATCTCAAATGACAAACAGTTTGATGCACAATCCCCGGCCATCATATTCGCCCAGCCTTTGGCTTCTCGCCTTGTTTTGGTCTCGTTGCTGCCTCCTAGGCCTGGTAACCGCCAAATCCGTTGTTGAAGTTCTGTCCAGGGCGAGGTTGAGCCCATTCGGCGTTGGGCGGCTGCTGACCACGTCCATAGCCCCCGGCACTCTGGGGGCCAGCGTATCCCATCGGTGATCCTCCATAGCCCGCCGGCGAGCCCGTCTGTGGGCCGCCGAAGTTTCCAGGCTGTCCGCCATACTGAGCTACATCATCACTGTCAGTTACCACTTCGAATTGCTTGATGCTCACGCTTCACACTCACCACCATACTGGGGGTAGTAGGTAGGCGTACCCGGGTACCCAGGAGCTTGAGCACTCTGTGGGCTGTATGACTGGGAGGGGTCAAATCCTCCCTGAGCGTTGGGCGTCTTATCCTTGCCCCACTGTAAAAGGTTGTCAGTCATCCATCTCACGCAACGGTCTATGGAGGGTCAGGGGAAGTGTTGATGGGGCCAAAGCATACACTGCACTTAAGAGGTCGACCATTGACGTTGTATCCATTCATTTGGCAGATCGCCATGGCCGCGTTCTCGTGCGTGTCCATCTTGATAAAGGCAAATCCTCGATCGGCCTGGAAACGCGACTCAACGACGAAGCCAAAGTTCTGGAACAGGGGAACAACATCATTAGGAGTAGTGTAAGGGGTAAGATTTCCAACGTAGCAGGTTGTCTGCCAGCTGGGAGTCTGAGTCAGGATGACCTCGTAACTAGCGACGCCATGCGCTGGGAATTGGTGGTGTCCGTAGGGAGTGGTGGGGGTCATGCCCATGGCTTGCATGGCCTGTTGTTGGGCCATGGACGGCTGACCCTTCTGGTTCGCCCAGTTGCATCGAATAGCTCGCGAGCCGAGCCATTCGCCGTCCATGGAGCTCAGTGCCTTCTCAGCCTCGGGTCGGTCTCGAAAAGCAACAAAGCCGTAGCCTCGCGATCGGCCAGTCTTCATATCCCACATGACACGTGCCTCAGAGACGGAACCAAAAGCTGAGAAAGCCTGGAGGAGAACCTCGTCGTTAACCTCGTTGGACAAGTCGCCGACGAAGATGTGGAAGTGGTTGGAAGTGTCCTCCTTGCTCGACGTGTTTGACTGATACGCCCAGTTGACTCGGATTTCCTGCACTGGGTGTTAGCCGCGGTCCTCCAACGATTGCTCGAATTGTCGGGTGACGGTGTACCGATTGGTGAACTCGTCGTCCGTTCAGGGTCTGCATGGCACGCTCAGCAGCACCAGGGTCATCGTACTCGACGAATCCATAGTTGTAGCCCCGCGCCTACAAGATTGTTGGTTAGCACAACTCCGTCCTTGATATCGCAGTGCTCAGCTCTGGTCGCTACGCAAGGGATCAAAACCTTACATTCTTATCAGGGATGATCTTGACGTTCTGAACGTGACCCGTAGTCTCAAAGATCTGACGCAGCACATCCTCGGTCACGCGCTGGTCCAAACCGCCAACGTAGAGGGCGCGCTTGTTAGGCTCAGGGGCAGCACGGCGGAAGCCACCTGCGCTCGTGGGAGACATGAGACCTCCCTGGTCGGCGCCGGACCTGGGCGACGTGATGGCAGTCGGAATCGGGTTGGTGTTCTGAGGGATATGCAGGGGCGGAGGAGGGAGAGCCTGGCCATTCTGGCCGGCTTCGAAGCCAGGGCCGCCCGCATTGGGCTGAGGAGGCAGCTGGCCCGAGTTGGAGGGAGCGCCACCGTCAGCCATTCTCGTGGATGTCGTGAAGAAGGAGTCGGAGGGGACGGTTTGGAGGGGGAGGAACAGGAGAGGATGGGCGGCAGAGATAGGACGGTAAGGCTACCTATGATCTGTGATCGGACGGTCGAGGTGGAGCGCAGTCGGCGGTCGGCGACAGTTTGTTACCTCGTAGCGTTTGACAGGACAGGGGTCCAACGAGTCGACAAGCTAGTGCACCACGGTGGGCACAGAGGGGTCTGATCTGATGACGGGAGACAGGACACGGGAGCGGGAAGTGGGAGCGGAAACCCAAAGCTCGGGGAGTTTCCCCTGAAGACGTCCGTGATGCGATGCGCACGGCGATGCGAGGTTGAAGAGGAGTGCTCAAGCTTGCAGAGCGGACAGAACGAGACGTTGCCAGTGGATGTGAGACGTGGGGGAGATTTGATGAGATGAGAGCCGCTCGACAGCCAAGAACACGGCGCTACTCCGTACTTTGCGACCTGACGTGAAAAGTCGGAGCCCAGCAACGGCAGCGAAGACAACGACGAAATAAAGATGACGAGAGGAAGACAGACAGACTCGACCCGGAAGATGCGATGAGAGCAACAGAGATACCGTAGCGGAAGAGGGAAGAGAGACGAGAGAAGAGAGAAGAGAGAAGCACGAGGAATAACAACGATGAAAGAAAATCGGACACAGGAGAGGAACCGCAAAAGAAAAATCGCAAGAGCCGCTCCAACGATTGTGAATCCTACCTAGTACTGACGGACGGGAAGGAATCAGGTAAGGAAAGAGAGGAAGAGACGGGCGATGATGGAGGGGCATTACCTCAACTTGTACAGAGTACAGTCCTCAAAACAGCCCAGTCTTATTTGTATGGCCTTTACCGACTGTTCACCTGAACTGCCAACCAGACATCCCCTGCAGATGCCATTGCTCATGATTGGCTACTCTTCATTCTAGACGCTTGATTCGACCACACGGCCAGCATGAGAGGAGAGGAGACAGGCGCAAACCATTCTATTCATTTGAGCGTAGAGAAGCGGGCGGTGGTTGACAACGAGACGACAAAACTTGGATAGGTATCCTCTAGCAGCCATACCATAGACCAGAAGAGGGACATGACTCATTTTGTAAGTGCTCAAGAAATTTTCTGTTTCTTCACAAGCGTCGCCAAGCTCCAAGCTGTCACTTAACGTTAGGCTACGTGTTCAAGCAGCCCAAATTGAAGCGCTAGTCAACTAACATCACTGGCGTGACAGGGACAGCTTCACAACTTCTCCGCCCCGATTTGGAATATTGGCAATTACATTCTGCTAGAGTGATCGGGGCCTTTAGTTTACAGAGGGTGCAAATGGTAATCTAGAACCGCATATTGGAGCATTGTGTCTGGGGTCGCCTTTACTTCTCAAATGGGTCCAATTGAGTCCAACTGAGTCTTCAAGACCGATGTCGCACAATATTAGTGGATCTCCCTCAACACGGAGTATTTTACAAAGACTTTGCTTAGGTACTCAACGTATCAGATGCGTTCAAGCAAAAGAGGTGCTTTGTAGAGGAACGTTGCATCTCAGGCCTCCTCATGTGAAGAGGAAAGCACTGGTGCAATGCTCAGCACAACCGCAATAAAATTCGAAGGCTGTAACCAATCTAATGTTGAAATCTCGTTGAAGAAATCCATCATACGTACTCTATGCATCCTAACTACCTACCTACCAGGTAATAGCCCGATTTGGAAGTGAAACACGCTCTCGTTCCTTAACAGTGGCCGGATGCACGTGACGTCGCTCCATCAAACACGCTTTCTTGGATGGCCTAAGCTTTGGGGCGGGCCTCTCTACCTTTGTGGTTCCAAACTCAACGACATCAAGCCGTCTTCCAGCATCCTACTCCAATAACTTGAAAAGGGTTGCAAATCACCTGGAAAGAAATTCTGGTTTCAATCTCCACTGTTTTCCTACCATTGCACCCTGACAATGGCGTCCCCACGGTCTCAGGACCCCCTGGACATCCTGCAGCTCATGGTCAACGATGTCGTAAGGATTATCCCCAGATCCATCTGTCTTACGCCTCATCGTTCCTTGCTCACTGTTCATGTCCCAGCTTGTTCAAACCGGCAAAGCTCTACGCGCCTCACGCCAAGATGCTCAAGGCAATGTACAACCTGCCCAGGCTACTCTCAAGTCCAAGTTGCCCGACACCATCCACACTTTCCATTCCGCCCTAAATGAGTTGGAATGGGACATTGTAAGTGAAGCCTGACAAAAAAGAATTAAGCCCAGTCCTCACACCCTTGCAGATCAACTCCAAGTCCGTCTTAATGCGTGATCTCAAGAGGCTACAAGATCAGAAGCACCAGCAGAGCCAGCAGATCCAGCAACCGCAGCCAACCCAGGCACCACAACCCCCTCAGCCTATTGAATCTCAGTCCAAGTCACCCATGGTTATTGATCTCGAATCATCACCACCGCCTCCTAATGAACAACCCATGACGGAAACAAGGGCCAACAAGCCTGTGGCCCCCTTTCCTGACATGGGCATGGGACTCCCTGATGTCGGTCAGCCTGACGTGGTGATGAAAGATGAGCCCGCTCTGTCCATGCCTCCAACATCCGTTGCTGATGTTGTCAATATCAAAACCAGCACCTCCCCAGCCCCGGCTGCCGCTACCGCTCCAATGGCACCAATGCCAAACATGGATCAAAAGCCGCTGAACAATAACAACATTATGGACCTAACTGGTGGAGATGCCCCTCATTCGGAACTCAACTTCACCAACATGGAGTTCACTCTGGCTCCAACAAACAATGACTCACAGAATCCGCCCACTACCCAGGAGCCATCATTTGATCTCGCAACGTTTGCTCCTGCAGAAGGTAACGATGACATCTTGGGTCTCGACAACCTCCTGCCCGCAAATCCCGCTGGCCAGCCAAATCCTGCCCCTGCCCCCCCGGGACAGTCTGCCGAGAATTCGGTCAAGACAGAGCTTTCGATGAATCCGGAAAGCCAAGCAGCGCCGCAAGAAATGAAAACAGAAGCCCTCGATTCAGCATTCGACGACGACATTTTTGGCAGCATCGATTCGGGCGGCGACCTTAATGATGATAGACTGGCCGATCCCACCTTTGAAGAGCTCATGGCGGACCGCGTGGAGGATTTTGACGTGATGGAGCACGGCGACTTCGACACAGAGTTTTTCGGGATTGGACGAATGGAGTGATCTTATCGTCATTCTCTGCAGCTCAAGCGATGATTTTGGACACATAAGGGTGGTATGTTCCACAATCATCATTTCAATGAGGGCTATTATTCCGGCAATTGCATGAAAACGCAGTCCCCGTCGCTCCATCTTGCGATTCTCCTCTTACCTTGATCACCCGCCAGTAAGAATCATTATTCTCTTGGCCAGCGCCAAGGCAACTCAGACAAACTATTAGAGGCTGCTAGTGACATGCCACATCCCATTGCGTCAACTGGCTCCCCTTTCTGCTGTCGCTCTTCTCAGCTCGGTCCCGAAGCTATGGGACGGATCCTGACGATATAGTGTTCCCGCATGGCTCGCCGTCTTGGGGGCCTTGATATTTTTCACTTCTAGCTTGGAGATCTCTTAACGTCTTGAGAGGGTACTTTCAGATTGTGGGCAAGGCGTTTAGAACATGGGATGTCACCTTCGTGGATTTTCATGGGTGCAATAAATGTTTACGAGAATGGTGCTAGGTACGGTGGATATCATATTTATGTATACAAATGAAGCAGCTCTTGCTATATGGACAGGCGCTATGTGAGAACAAAACTCCTCAAAAACATTTCCTCCTCGTTTTGCTGGAAACGTCTCGCTACAAAACGGATGGACAAAATAGATCAGGTAAGTCGCTATCAGAGAGAAACAAGGGCAAGGAAAACATTGAGCATCATCATTCGTCAAGCGTGCTACTGTTTCGTCAAGGCCTGTAGCACAAGGACTGCGAGGCTTGTGCCTTATGCTCCGGTCATGAAGACGACCCAGCGACGCGGGCCTCGAGTTCGCGGCGCTTCGCGAGCAAGCTCTTGAAGGCACCGATACACCCGACGAGATCGTCCTCGTCGTGGGCACAGAAACGGTAGCTCTTCTCCTCGGTGATGACCTGTAGACAGTGCTTCTTGCTCTTACTTAAGGGATCGATGTCGACGACGTTGACGATAGAGGAGAGCGGAAGGATCCATCGAGCAGTGTACTCGGACTCGTCCTTATATAGAATAAGGTTGCGCGGGCGGAGGACAGCCCACATGTCCTTCCACTGGCGCATACCGCGGCGGTTGCGCAGGAAGTAAAGCCAGCCCTGCCAAATGACGCGGTCTGGGTCCTGCTCGACGTTTGACACGCTTGTCTGGCTGGCGGATCGGATACCTAGGCCTGGTTGGCGACCAGCGCCTGGCGGGGGGAGGTTGGCGGGCGTTTGGACGGCGAAGCTCTCGAAGGAAGTATCGTAGACTCGGAGGGCCTCGGTGTCGGAGAGGTCGGAGTGGGATGCGAACTCGGCGCCGGACAGACCGGAAGATTCAAGAATAGATGACCTCCGTCTGCCTCCGGAAGTGCCGAACTTGGGAGCTGACGTCCCCAGAGGCTCGGGAGAACTCGAAAGGAAGCACTCGTTTTCGCCCGGCCGATCCAGTGAACCATTAATAGGTACAGGGTTCATACCATGGAGCGACTGCCGCGTCACTCGAGGGCTCGCCAGAAACATCTCATCTTCCTCCTGCTCGATGCGCGCATCCTTTCGTATCAACGAAATCCATTCCTGTGCGTCCTGGGCCGAGACCGCTTGGAAGTGGTAGTTGCGGGATGGCGAAAAGAGCCCAAATACGTTCTCACGCTTGTGCTTGGGGTCCTTGAGTTCGGCAACGGCAGTGAGTTCGGAGAGATAGATCTGGTGTCGCAAACGGTCCTCTTTTTCGGTCTTGTACAAAGAGAGGGTGTTGGGTCGTAGCACGAGGTAGACCGTCTTCCAGGTCTGTGGCATGAGGTTAGACTCGAGCAAACGATAAAGAGCGCGCGAGGGCAGTGCTTGGGACATGACAAGGGAGAGGACACGGTGAGGGTGGGACCAACCTTTGTCTTTTGAGTGCGCTTCAGTACGTAGCCGCTCTTTACAACACGATCAAAGTCGAAACAGCCGTCATTATTGACAGGAGAGAAAGCAGCTTCCAGATTGGAATGACTGCGAGGTCGCGCGGAAACATCGAGCTTGGTGTCAAGTGTCGCCTGGAGTTGGGGCGTAGGTCTTTCAGCAACGAGGGTTCCAGCCATGGTTGACTATTCGATTCGAGATGTGCGATGTGAATTCGGGACTGGGGCTGCGGATCGCGGCGATGCCGTTGACATGAGGTGGGATGTACGGTTCGTGGAGTAGCAGCAGTGGATCGCGCTGTCGAGGTATGGAGAGGTATAAACTGAAGCTGGAGCTCCGAAGTAGGCTTGTATGATCGTCGGGGTATCAATAGGAGAAGGCCAGTAAAAGCCTCGGCGAAGGTTGCGACCAGGAGGAGGATTGGCCCCTCCGACGTAGGGACGGGGTTGCAGGCAGGGGTTCGATGCAACCGTTGGGACAGAGGGTCCGGGTACGAGAGCAGAAGGTTGTGGAAGTCGAGGCGTCGTTTTCGGTGGGTGTGGAACGTGATACAGATGTACTACGTAGTAGGTGGTGAGACTGAGCAGATGAACCTGGATCAAGTGGTGACAGTGGAAGTATCGCAATGTCTCGTCGTGGAGATTTGTGGATGTTGTTTATTAGAGCAGGGAGCAGTGCATGCATGCAAGGGAGGGGAATGGAAATAATTCAAAAAGTAGAAGAAGATGCAGTAGTAATGGATAAATAAGAAGTTCCGAGTGACGGTTGAATGAAAGATGCGGCCTTTACCTTATACTGCAGAGGGAAAGTCAAGAATAAAGGGGGAAAAGGGCAAAGAAGGTGTTTTGATCGGCAACCGGTGGTTGTCGCAGAATGGTCGGAGATGGCTCCAGCTGGAGGGCTGGAGGCTAAGAAAAAAGCCAAGTCCCAGATCTGCAGGTACTGAGTCGCTACCATGATCAAGCTAGGGCGGTACTGGCTTTCCCCGCGGAAAATATAGGCTGATCCAGGTATTACTAGCTTGTTGACGAGTATTCCCAAAGTAGCTGGTATCGTGCACTCTCTGCGCCGGGGCGTTTCGGCGTCGAGGCGTCCGCGTCGAATCACTCGGTGCTTTTTGTCGACAGACGCCGATGCACGCGGCGTCAAGGCCACAGACTGTGAATCGACCGACCATGGAGAGAGAAAGAGGTCGAAAAAAAGGTCACGAGGTGGACTTGGTCTCGTTTTAGATCCTCAGCCTCAGCTGTCGGATGCGTGCAAGTTGCCTCTGGCTTTTCAGCTCCGACTTCTCAGCTCCAACTTGATCAATGGCCTCAGAACGGAAAACGGTACGGATACTGCCTGCGGGTTTACAGAGTCAATTCATATGTCATTCCGTACGAGGAATGAGGGGATTGCATCAGGTGGCGCGAGCCGAGACCCTTTCGATGGAACTTGAAGTTACGCCTGCTGAGAATCTTCCAGTCCTGCGTACTCCCTCCGTGACCAGTCGAAGCTGTTGAAAATAACCCGTTGATGACATCGGGTGGTGGTCTTCGAGTCTAGTTCCAGTGGCTACAGTAGGCTGTGCAAAGTTACTATTAATCAAGGCAGATGTCCGTACATTCCGAGCACGAGAACGAGTGCGAGAGAACAACCCCGGCTCTGTGTACCCTGTGTACCTGTAAGTGGATGACGAAGGTCAAGCAGGCAGTGACATTTGAGACACTATTTGAGTTGCCTACGTAGGGAACTGTATGACTGCCTCGCGAGCGTTTATGGTCTGTTATTAGTGACCGCCATGGCCATGGCCAGGATAAGGCCCGGCCCGGCCAGACCGTTGGTCGCTTGTTAATCTGATACAGAGCGCTTCGAATGGCCGATTGGGGTGAGATGATGTCGAGCGGCTATTCAGACTAATAAGGGCCATGTTCCCTGCCAGTCTCCCCGAATCGAATTATGCTGGTGGAGAAGTTGGAGAGCCAAGGACAAGACGAAACATCGCTGCGACAAGGAACATTGGCGGCTCTTCTATCAATCATATGAACTTGCCCTAAAGCCTCTGACAGCATGACTTTTCTCCCTTTTTGTTCTTCTTTCCATCGTAATCCGTATCGAGATTGTTGCTGGATAACGACTGTGCTTGCTTCCATTTGAGTCATCGGCGAGCGCTCGATCTAGCGACTAATAAACCTTTGCCCACTCACGAACTTGATTGGGCAACCGCCTTCAGCCGGTGGAGGAACCATGGATCCCAGTCGACGGCCTCAGACTCGCAACAACGGTACAAATAGCTAGTTGGAAACTTAGTTAACCATTGTAACTCAGGTAGTTGTTAAAGCTCCCTCTGAACCAACTACCTAGGACAATAATGCCTGGTTCTTGATCTCCCAACCCACTATTACCTATACACGTCCCACTCTTCGCACAATGTCTCCTCACACACAAGACAAGACAACGGCCAACACTGAGGACGAAATCCAGGCCAAGGTGGCGCGAGTCCTCAAGGGAACTCCGTTTGCCGTCTCGACCCTCACGAAACTCACTGGCGGTACCGCTAACTTCATGTACCATGCCACACTGAAAACCCCCTCCTCAGACTACCCCGACGGTGTCGTGATCAAACAGGGCGAGGCCTATGTTGCGCTTAACCCTTCCTTCAAACTCACAACTTCTCGATGTGTAAGTAAACCATCGCGAATATTATCTCACTTCGCTGGCTAATGGCTGTCGCAGGCCATCGAGCAAGAGTCGCTCATTCACCTCGCCGCCCTTCCTCCAGCCACCACACCATCATGCACCGTTTCCACTCCCGCTGTATACCATTTCAACCAGGACTCCAACACCCAGGTTCAAGAGTATCTCCCTAACGCCGTCAGCCTTAAGAACTATGCCCTCAGGCACTACGCCGCTCCAACACCCGCGTCACTGAAGTCTCAATGTGAGCAGCTCGGCCACGGCCTTGGCTCCTGGCTCCGCGCGTTCCACACCTGGAGCCAGGAACCCGGACAAGCTGCGCTGCGTGAAGTGTTTGCGGGGAACAAGGAGATGCAGGGTCTCAAGAACATGATCAACTATCAGCAGCTGTTGCAGATGTTAGATCGGCACCCGAAGATTCTTGACGATGCAAGGGACATCCTGCAGGGTATCAGTGACTTGGCGGCTGGAGAGCTTGCGGATGAGACAGCTCTCTACGTCATTCATGGTGACTTTTGGACTGGAAAGTAAGTTGGCACTTTGTATCATCTCAGCTGCACACCATCTTCAAGTTGAAAGATCGCTGACAGCTAACCAGTGTCTTACTACCTGACATCCCGATCCAGGAGAGTGCACAAACTCCCATCAGGGTCGTTGACTGGGAAATGGCCGAGCTCGGCATTCGGCCCCTTGACCTGGGCCAGATGGTTGCGGAGCTATGGCAGTTGAAGCTATACAAGGACATTGACGCCGGTGAGTGGCTCATCGAGTCCTTTGCCGACGGCTATGGCACGGTCGACGAGGAGTTTGCCTACCGCACAATTATCCACGTTGGCGTCCACTTGATCTGCTTCGGTTCGCAGACACCGGGATGGGGCACTTCCGAGCAACAGGAGGGGCTGGTCAATGTGGGTAAGGAAGTTCTGGTCAGGGCGTGGAATAAGGATCGAGAGTATTTCAGAGGCCACGTGCTTGGCAGTCTATTCGGAGCTCGGGGCTAGACTTCCCTTCCCTCAACTCTTCTAAACTAGACATAAACCCTTCAGACCGAACTGTTTAGACAGGATGAGTCGATCATATCGGCGGTCTACATTTATCCAGCTTCGTCACATCATCATCAGCCCCCTTGTAAACATGAGATTTGCAATGAAGCTAGAGGTGGTTTCGTTGCCTTGCCTGACATCCTTCAGGAAGGGGAAATTAGGAATAATAACCGAGGTACACCAAATAAGATCTGGATGTTAGCAAAGGTACACCCTTTAGGGGTTAGAAATATTATTTATATACT
>JABCKW010000695.1:0-54214 GCA_014824385.1 Fusarium cyanostomum
GGTCTCTTTTTGGTCTCTTTTGCGGATACCCCATGCTTGGACATACTGTTGATTCCTCTTGTGATTTACCCCAATGTTACCTTTACTTTGATTTTGACTTTGACTTTGACTTTGACTTTATCTATTTCATGCATGACAGAAATCGAATGGCGATATATATAGATTTGGCACAGCTACCAGACGGACGGACTGGTTGGGCTGAGAGGGCCGTTGGTAACATTCGAATGGAGCTGTGCTCCGGTTTCTTGAATTACTCATGTTCAATTCATTATCATATTGCGCGCTCAGGCCGTGCCAGTACTAGTGCTAATAGATCACTCCGTTCACTGACTGACATTGGTATACTTTCTCGTTAGCGAATGGTATCTGCCCTCGAAGCAGTTCCTCAAGTTTCCGTGTGTGATGATCGCATACGCCGTAACGCCTCATATATTGCCTCCGATCCGGCCTCTCATTGTGCATTCCTCTTGGAGGCCTTCTCCCCAATCAAGGCGTCCTCGTCGCCAGACACGCTGCTGACTTCTAGCTGCGACTGCCCCTCGCCCTTGCGACCCTTGACGATCTTTGCAAAAGGCCCTCCCTGGTGCGTCACTTGGAGACCCTCGCCGCGGAAGTCCTGCTTGCCAGAAACTGTCTGGGCAAGGACGTGGCCCTCCCAGGACGACGGGTACCGAAGCTTTATGCTCCCGCTAATGGATTTATGCTTGGACGACAAGACCGACAGCGCGGGAGTGTCAAAGGCAGCAATACTCGTCCACCACGGCTCCAAAACCGTCACCTGTGAATCGCCGCTCTTCGTGTCCGTCTCCAAGACTGGCTCGTCTGGCTTGCCCGCCGCTGTCAACAATCCCGAGTCCAGCACCGGCCACACGCGGAGCTTGAGATGGCCCGACTGCGACCCAAACTTTGCACGTGAGCTGGCGGCCACGTCGGCTGTGATGCCGCCCGAGGCCGTCACAAGATCCACAACGTAGTCTCGCGGCGGAAATGCACGGTCGGGACGGGCGGCTTGCTGGGCCCGGTCAAGGGGCTCGTCGACCCTGATCTCACCGGACGCAGAGCGCACGCGCAGAGCGGCCGGCTTGACGTCCTGGGGGTCGACCGTCTTGGGTCCGATGCTTGCGAAAATGTCGCCCGAGACAGACTCGATGTCGAGAAGGTCGTACAGGGGATACCATCCCTTGACTCGGCCGCTGGTGGTGCGGATGCGCATCTCGCGCGACGAAAGCGTGAAAGGGACCGCGTCTCTGTCCTTTGCTCCGGGGTCGATGGCGGGCGTGTTGACATTTCCGACGGTGCTGTGAATTGCGACGTCCTGCTTTACTCCTAGGATGAAGCCTTGTTTGACGTCGACGTCCAGATGTATTGTGTTGACAGCGAGTGCGTTGATGACCGACTCGCGAGGGACCCAGACTGTGGCGCGGATCTGGATGCAAGGAGCCTTGTCGGCCAAATCCCACTCGATCCTCTGCGGCGTAGTTATCTTGAGGAGCTGCGTTTGCTTGTCGTACTGGACCTCGGCACTGAGTGCCTCGTGGTTGGAGATGACCTGCAGCTCAATATTCGGGCGCGACGAGCCCTCTGCGGGCCGCAGGACAACTTCTCCGGAGACGTGAGGAGACCAGCCGCCATGGCCTTGGTCCCTCTCGACGGTCTGCACTATTGTGAGATTGCTTGTCCGCTGCAGATCCACGGCCGTCTTGATTGTTGAAAAGCGATGCGGGCTGTCGAGGCATGCTCGCGAAGGCTGCCAGGCAAGGTCGTCGTGATCTTGCTCGGGTGCTTTAACAGGGTCGTCACCGATGATGTTATCAGGATCCTGTTGCGGAATCAGCAATGTACGATATGAGACAAGGAAAGTCGAACCTTGTGATGGCTCGGCCGGAGAGTGAAGCTGCTGAAGATGATGAAGATGACGGAGAAAATGACAAGCGAGCCGAGTATCGTCTTGAACTTCCTCCTCAGATCAATGTTCACGACACAATCCTTGAATCTCTGCCAGCGTGACGGCTGGCTTGAGCCGGGCGGGCTGCTCATAGACTCCGGACCATGGGGCATCAGAGTCTGCTGTTCTTGCGCGCGACCCATGTCGACTGACGGTGCAAACGTCTGGTAGTTATTTGAGGTTGATGGCGATGTAGGCGAAGGCGTATAAGCCGGAGGTGCGTCGGCGTGGTGGGTAAATAGCTGAGGAGGCCGTTGGGCGTAAGGTTGAGCTGTAACGGAGCTATCCAAGCCACTTATGCTGCTCTGACACTCACCCTCTTCAACCCTCGGTCGATATGCACCAGACGAAGGTGCATTTCCAGTGCTACCGGCAGGCCCTCCGCTATTTAGCAGTTGTCTCTCGACCTTGGTCTCACGGCTCAGCAGCGTAGGGTCCTGGACGAGGACAGGGGGGACACGGGGCACGTTCAGGCGGGAGTGAGGTGATGACGACGCATGGAAGTAGCCGTCTGTGGGGGAGAGAGCGTCGGGCTCGTCGTCTGAGACGTCGGCCGAGTAGAGGTTATCCGAGTACGGCGCGGGCATTGTCGCCCGGGGACGTCGTCGACGGGATTAGACCCGGGGGGTGTAGGGCTGAGGTCCGAGGCTGAGTTTCGCTGAAGGATTAAACGGATGAAGTTGGGATGCGGAGGTGAGGAATAATCCTTCAATATGCGTGCGCGGCACTGTTACAGGAGCTGACTCTAGCCGTCGTCAGACGGTTGAGACGAGAACCCAAGACATGCGCGGCTCTATAAGGAAGAGGAGAAGAAATCCAATTGACAAGAGAGGGGGAAAGCCCTGCTTACCTTGCTGCAGCCAACGGTAAAGGCCCTTTGCATGCTTGCGTTGCCGGGAGGCATGGGATCATGCAAGGACGATGGCTGGTCACGCTATGACTGTTTACGGAAGAATTGGGAGGGGATATGCCGAGATGGATCAAAGGACGAGCAATTGCTCTGCATTCTTCTTTCGACTATCATACTGAGACTTGAACCAGACATGCCAAGGTGGTATCAAGATATCCCCACAACCCAAGGGACCTCTTTGTGTTATTTCGCTCCCATCACGATCCAATGGAACCCTCCATCTTATCTTGGCTTCTCATCTCTCGTCACGCAATCGCCACTCTCAACCTCTGTAGCCAAGGATTCCCTATCGCTCTACAAAAGTCCCCCCGCCTGATGTTGTTGGTGAACAACCCCGCAGTTGCATTCCGGTGGCAAGCTCAGTTCTTCCGATGGGTGCGTAAGCTTGCATGTAGGCCGCGAATTTGACATGCGGCCGCTGACGACGACCCGTAAAGGATGTGAATTATTCTTCTGGGTGTTTGGGTAGAACATGGAAGAAATGATGAGTGGGCAGCGCGGAGCAAGAGGCAGAACCAGACCGACAAAGAGGGTGACAAAGGTTATCATTTGAACAAATTGTCCTTCAGAACTAGACCTGGGAGGCTGAACTGCGGCTAGCAGCACTCCATCACTCAGAGCAGAGGGTGACGGGCATTGTCTATGCAGAACGGGTCCAGCACCTTTTCACCAAAAGTCGGGATCCGGAGACCTTCGGTACCGTTGCGCCGGGACGGGACCCACATGGACGGCCCGGTGGTCGCGGGAACGGGCCGGTAACGGAATTGAGAGGTTTTTGGAGGCGCATGATGCATGACGTCCTGTGTCGTCTGCAAGATGGAGCATAACTAGGAACCTTTCATAACAAGACCGACCTCGAGTTTAGTCTAATCTAGGGGCTTTAGGTCCACAGGAGCTCTAGTATAATATCGAGCTATCAGTTGTGAATTGAACAGCCTCCCCTACTTGCATCTCAAGCCCGTGGGGCATGTCAACTCAAATGAAAGCTTATATCATAGATTGTGAGATCCTCTTCGTCTCGCCTCGTTCCGGCTTCTATCTCGAGCAAAAGGTATGCCATCCATTTCTAACCGCGACGCCAGCACCTCAAAAATGAGAAACATGTAGCATCGAACCGCAGCCTCGCCCCGTCCGTGGACGGAGGCTGCCTGTGATTTTCTTCCACTGATATATCAATCCTTCCCAACGCCTTAAGATTCCTCTTCGTAACGCAATGCCATCCAACCGCTAAGATTCCCCGCTTTCCTGAATGCCAATGTGAAAGTTGCGTGCATGCGTGTGTAATATGTGTCGGCTGTGTGAGTGTCGAGGAGAATTCCCCCCAAGTTTTCCGCGTACGTCCCTTAGCGTCTTTTCGCCAAGTTGGCCTACTAGCTCAAACCGAGTATCCTCTTCGAGTTCTCGTACATCACCCATGTGATGCTCAGCGCGGGTGCAACCTTCAGTAGGTTGGGTGTTAGACCCTTGTATAAGCCACGGTAGCCCTCGCGCTGGATCGTCTTTTTCGTCACATCCCAGATACCAGTATATGTCGCCGGGTGCATGACCGTACCTTGGGTCTGGAGTCGTGTCCGCACCACGTTCAATGGGTAGACGACACTAGCACCAAAGGCTCCAGATGTAGCGCCAATGATTCCCGTGGCAATGTTTCCTGGGTTGACATCGTCTTCGTGCATGTTGTGCCGTTTTCCATACCAGGTCTTGTACGACTTTTTCAGCAGCTCAAAGGTTCCCATGTCGATGGCACTGTATGGGAACATCCCCACTAGGCCCATGGTCAAGCCTCGATAGGCTGCGCGGATCCCGCCATCTGCATACATCTTGGCGGCCGTCTGGCGAACCAGAGCCGTGCCTTGAAGACCGTCCTTGACAGTCTCGCACTGAAGGCGGAACTTGAGGGTATCAAGAGGGTAGACGGAGGCCCTATATGAGCTGTCAGTTCACGGATCGGCTCGATATTTGGATGGAACATACTGTGCAATCATGCCAGCAAAACCACCAGAGGCAAACTTGGACCATGAGCTGAGGTGCTTTGGGTCTCCATGGCCCTCGAAATTTGCGAGTGCCCGTTTCGCCGCCTCATATGACCCAAACTTGATAGCCGTTTCAGGCATGATTTTTACGACATTAAGGCCGTTTCCTAGGTTCATCAGCATCTTAAACTTGAATAAACTTGAATCGCCAGCCTCAACATTGTGGCTGGGACGTATATGGCTTGCCTACCTGCAAAAAGACCCCGAACACCCCCCGACCTGACCAGGTCTCGAAAGGCATCGCTAAACGGCCTCGCTGCATTCCTCAGCGCGTCAAGGGGACGCCCTTGCTTGAACGCCGTCACCGCCGTCTCGTGACGGCTGGCCGTATTGACAAGTAGATAAACCTTCAATCGGTCGAGAGGTGCGGTGGCCGTCCGCGACACTCCGCCGGCGATGGCACCCGCAACAAAGTAACCTGGATCAGGCACAAAGTGTGTCAGTCTAAACTTCTTGTGCACTGTTGGTAAAACTCCAGTGGTATGTCCATGGGTGCCATCGTCGACGTGTTGCGTTATGGATTCGGCCACAGCCGGCGGCGTCTCGGTAGCCAGGTCGTCGTAGTCGTATGGTAACGCGGCAACGGTGGCCATGTTCTCTGTCGAACCCGGAGCTTCATCCAGTGACGAGGATTCGTTTTGGCCAGCAGATATCGATGTCCGACTGGGAGGGGGCCTGGGATAATCGAAAGGAAAAGCGACCCGGAGAAGAGAGCCGAAAAGGGTGATGAAAAGGGAGCGGAAGCCGTCCGTACCTAGACCCTCTAAAGTTTCCTCGCTCACAAGTGTATCTCCTTCGGGGGTCACGCTGACCACTGAATAATAAAAGTCGAGGACTGCATGAAGCTGAGAGTCGTGGCTGTGGGGGGGCATAAAGAGTAGGAAGTTTCTGAGAATCCATTGTCAGCTGCGACATCCCTGGTAAAGTCATTGGACATGCATCTTGAAAATGCCATCCAGACTGGCAAAAGTTGCCATTAAACCCATCGCGATCCGGTGCGAGCTCGGGCTTGGCACATGACGTTATGAGGTTTATTTTATCCCCGCCAAAATGACTGATCCTCGGTCATGTATCATCTGACGGGACGCGGCAAATGCCCAGTGGGGACGACCAGGGAATAAAAATTCGCAGAAAAAGAAGGAAACAAGGAAATCAGGAGTTGGTGACTAACCGCCATTCATCAAAGCTGACATAGCCGTCGTTGTTGAGATCCATGTCATCGAAAAACTCGGCGAGGCGGCGGTTCGAGAGGGTGAGGCCGGCATGCTTGAAAGCCGTCTGGAGCTCAGCCTTGTCGAGCTTGCCATTTCCATCCTTGTCAATTGACCTAAAGAGGGCAAAGAGCTGGCGCTCAGCCTTTTCGACGAATTTCCGGAATTCTAGATGTCGAGGGAAAATAAAAGGTAAGCGTTCAGTGTCGCGGCCGCAGGTGCCGAGGCATCATCGTAGAACTGGAGAGCGTCGTCGGGGGCTTCGGGCAGACAGAGACAAGAAGGCAGGATTGCGTACCTTCATATTGGATCTTTCCATCGCCATCCTTGTCCACCTCGTCCATAATGCGCTTGAGCATCTCGTCGGCATTCTTCATGGCTGCAATCGCCCATCAGCATCTCTCTCGGGCGTGAGCCAACGCGGGCTCTCGCTTACGATGATCAATCCTCCGAAGCCCCTTCTGCAGACCCTTGAGGTCGAGCTCGCCAGCGTGGTCAGGTTCGAGGCTCGCCCACAGCTCCTCAACGCGGACATCACGCTGGTTCTGCGACTCCCTCAGCCTCAAGCCATCCTCGACTTTGCTAACCAAGTTGGACACGCTCATGACGATGGCGGCGCGTGCGCTGGCGGCATATCTCGCCCCGGCAACCTAGATATCGAGATGGGCGGGCGTCGCGAGCGCAGGAGGCGCTGCGGGGGGGCGTCGTCGTCGTCGAGGTGAGAGCGAGGTTACGGCCACGGCGGATTTATCGTGTTACGGGGAGAACATGGCTGGGCTGTCGCGGGACAGGGCAAGAGAGAGGAAGAAGCCGGCGGTGGATGCCAATTGACGAGGATGAGGGTAAGGGTGACCGGGTTGTGACGTCGGGTTGAGCTGAATTGAAAGGGCCAAAAATGCATGCCGTAGGTGGAACTAAGGCCCAGGGCCGGGGGAATCAGGGAAGCTGGCCTGTGCTGGCACTGCTGGGCACGCAATCAGAGGCATTGCATTATGTCTAGCGCCCCGGAAGGGCCCGCTGAGCTGCCCTCTGGCAGATGACGCCCTCGTAGTATCTCGGCTCAAGGGCTTTAAACGAATTCCTCTTGGCTGCAGATTATTCGCTTAAGCTAGCTTGGAGATGCTGATCATGCTGTTAGGCAGTCATGGTATTCAATTGATGACTTCCGCCAGAGTCGGACCTTGTTTTTTCCCCTTCCCGCTTGGTTGGTTAGCCCAACGCGAGAGATGACATCGTGGCTGTGGCTGGGCTGTGGCTGGGCTGGTTTCAACTTTTTATAGGTACCTAACCATTGTCTAAATCTAGAACGCTCAAACTCCTACTCAAACCCGTGCCAATGCTCTCCCAAATGCATGATTCGCTCAAATGCTTCATGTCTCGTTCCTCATGTCGCCCATGGTAAAGTCTGCTTACCTATTTATCCAAACCCCGAGCCTTGACAAACCGATTAATCTGCTCGCGCGTGAGCTTGTCATTATACTGCTCGTAGCATTCATAAAAAGATATAATCTCCTGCGTGGCATCCACCATGGATGCAATATCTACGTTACTTTCAACCAGCCAGGCCGCAAACCGCTGCACACGCGACACTCGAGCCTGATGCTGCTTCTCCTTGGGCTCTGTAGCACCAGCATCCGGCAAGCCTCCTTGGCTGGACTGGCCCTGGGCTCGCATCAGTGCCTGCTGAGCAGCTGCGAGACCCGCTGCCGCCGCCGCGCCAGAGGCGTTCTGTCCGGGTACCGAATTATTAGGCCGGAGCACCAGAGCCAGGAGAATGGCGACCAGTGCTATGATATGCGGAGCGTATAGCAGCGGTAGGTCGGTCATAAAGTGGTCGTTCACAACCGATCGGGCCAGCTGCACCTCCTCTTCTACCAGCGATAGTTCGGATCGTAGGGCAGTTATACTTCGGTACGGTTGGTGGACGATGAGTTGGGAACGCATCTCACTGATCATAAAGAACTCGCATTCGCCCAGCTTAGACGTGTCGATGGCGACAAGGTCTCCCCACATCTGCCGGGCCTCTGTGACGATGAGCCGGATATGCTGAGGCGACTCCTCCATCTTGCAGGCCAGGTAGATCGCGGTCGCGATAACGAGGTATGGGTTCGTTCGACGGATCTCGACTTTCGAGTAAAAGCGCTTCATATAGACTTGAGCCGTGGCCATGGACTGCTGTCGGATCGTCAGGCGCTTAGCCAGTCGGATCAACTCTGCCCAATGCAATTAGTTCTACTATTTGGATAAAGGAACAGACTGCAGTGAGCGTCTTACGCTGGTTGAAGTAGATATTCAAATGGCGCTGCTGTGGGAGCGGAAACATGCGAACAAGTTCGGCATTGTCGTCTTCGAGCTTTTGTCGCATCGTCACCAGCTGGTCCTTGGTGAACTGCCAGAAGCGACGTTGCGTCGACTCCCAGTAATTGGCCGACATGGCTCCTTGAGGCGGGCCGTCACGGCGCCTTTACTGTGGTGTTACGGCACTTGCAGAAGGAAAATGCGCACAGTCGGAGCCCGTTGAAGTAAGGTGAAGAGGTCATATGGAAGAGGGGAGAGTCTGTCGACCACAAGGCTGGTGAGCGCCACCACCGATCGGAGCCATCTGTGGCTGGTGCGTTTTGTAGTGCAAGGCTGAAGCACCCCTGCTGTGGCTCAGTTTTCAGTGTCTAGGTAGATACGTTAGGGCTGGTGTAAATCTCATGTCCTTGTTAAGTAAGAACATAATCTACTATGTGCCTGGTTTCTTCCGAGTTTAGAGAGTACGGGTTAGAAAAGATGTTGTTCAACCACACTTCGGGGTCTTTCTAATTGCATCAGCAGGTAAGTTGTTTCGGCCGAGGCCGGGCTTACATACGATCTGCCAGTACAGCAAAGCTGTCAGAATATGCTACTATGCCATTCGGCAAAAGTGTAAGATACCTCACTACGGGTACTGATACAATTAGGCCTATCTTCTCTGCGATAAAACCTCTTACCAAAAGCGGACGTTTAGGCGTTCTTGTTGTGAGCAAGTCACGGCTATAGTTGAATAAAGCATAAGACGCAACTCTTACCGCCTTACAACTATAGAAGGGGCGTAATATAAACCTTAAAGGGCTCTATTCTCTATGAGTTTAAACACACCTTGCTAATAAAAAGAAGCCAAGCACAGCTAGGAGGAATTTAAGTACGTCTATGATATATTTTACAACCCCTCAGCTCTAATTTTACCTAACACCCTTGATCCTTTAACATGTCTTGGCTCTTCTATATACTAACAAGCACCTAGGAATAACCATGCCTATCAATATTCTCGTAAGTTATATATGAATCAGTGCTCTGGTCTTAGCCAATATCCACCTGGCCCCTTTCTATACGACCTAACCCAAATGTGGTACTATTCCCTGACAAAACTCAGATTTCAGCGCACCTCGACTTGTTCGTCACCATTTTTGGGTCTGTTCATTCAATCGCAGAGGGAAGCGAAAGTTAGCCTGGCTTGCGGCTGCACTCCATCCTCTACAGGAAGTTTCTCCCGTCACTGAACGTCCATTTGGCAATGATTCAGAAGTCTCATCTTCAAAGACTTCAAATGAAAACAATTATCCAGTTTGCTTTGAAGTTGAGGTCATAGAAAATTCGGCCCAGTCAAAAGCACCAAATGATCGGTATCTGCAGACAGGGCCAAGCGTCGTTGGGAATGCTGCTATTGCCTTGGGCTTCCCGGGAGGCTGCAGCTCGCCGTCCAGAAAGTCACGATGGGCTTGAAATTGATCCATCTGCTCTGCTATCAAGGGTGAAAAAGCACAATCTCTCCTATGTCATATCTAGGAGCAGGATAAAAGTATTCAAGCACATCGGTAACATCGGGAATATGATGTATGATGCTGTGGCACTTCAGCTATGCTGAGCCCCGTGTTTTGGACCCAGAACATATCTCAAACCATCTATTGGGTATCACGGATCCCATTACCTGGAACTTAAGACGCCATATTATAAGCTGGTGTGGAAAGTTTGAGAATCCGGCTACTGATGGATCTGAGCCGCCGATCACGAATCAAGACGGTTGGTCAAACTCTGCCGAAGATACAAGTATATGCAGCAAAGAAAGGGTGAAGAACTGCTTTTTGCTCAACAGACTAGCCCTTGAGTCCGACGTTTCTCACTCGAGAAGTGCCCGTGATTCCACAGATATTGCCCATGAATCTGACATGCTATCGTGGTCAAGTGGCACACCAAAATATGATATTTTCCATCCCTGACCCATTACTTCATCGGGTTAATGAAGAAATGATCATTCGTCATGGCCGTAACCTGGAACTTCATCCCAACCTCAATTAACCCCTCGGCCCTCGGTGCGCAAAGCATCCCAAAGCCTGGTTTAAATTTATTCCCAGGGTCAATTCGGCGGTACTTCATGAGCTGATTCCAAGGCTGCCGGGGGTGCTTTTTGGCTGTAGCAGGGTCGACGTTGGGCACTTGGCATCGCAAACAACGGCATACCACATCCAGATCGAGACGACCTTCACCCTCGCTGATTTGCAACGCCTTCCACCCATCCTCGGTCCAAGGTTCGCTGCCACGAATAATGATGTTTGGTCGGAAACGCTCAATCTCAATCTTGTCCTCTCCCGCTTGGACTAGGCGTTCGTTGAGCTCTGTGATGCTCGCCAAAGTCCCGACCTATATAGGCATTTTGTCAGCAAATTTGGTCTTTTGGCTCTCGTGGGACGATGGGAGGTGAACTAACCAATACAGGCATCATGTCGGCAAATTTGATCGCCTCAGTACGCCCGAGAAGATGAGGAGCTCCGCAACCACGTAGCACACGAGGCGTCGGGCCCTTATAGATAAGGCGGACGTCCACGTTCAGGAAATCTGAGATTGGCTGGGTAAGACTGGCCGGATATTCCCAGGCGTCTGTTTGCTCGCCCCAGATACCTGCCTTTTTGAGCTCAGTATTGTTTTGAAGCCATTGGTTCGTAGGATGGGCTGGGATCTCAATTTTGTAGTCTTTAAGAGTAATAGTAAGACTATCGGTATTGGTATCCCAAGCCGTATCGATGAGGGTCATGTCTGAATTCGTTCGGATAGTCATAAATTCACGGGTTTCGGCTGAAATGAACATCCAGTTGCGGTCCAGATCCAGGCCTGTCCGGAGAAGCTGTGTGGACTTGACGTCAAATCCGCGACATGATTTAATCGGATACACACGCAGGCCGACGATCTCATCAGCCTCGGGCAACGGTAAGGAACTGGAAAGACTCGGCGCAGCTTGACCACCATGTTTGCGGAAGAGAAGGACAAGGAGAAAGAGGGGCAAGGTTACTGAAGCGAGGACGAAGAGAATGTATGCCAGAGAGTGGCCATTGGAAATGGGTGGGGGTTCCATTGTAACATGAGCCGATATCCAGTGTTTGGTGATTCTGGTGTAGGGAGAGGAAATAGAAGTTGAAGAGTGACAGAGGGAGGACCCGGGAGGTTGAAAATGATTCCAAATGGTGTGGGGCCGCCCCAAGCTCTCGATGCCATCATGTCACCAACAAACGTCAGTTAAGCAACAAAAGACAAAACATCCGCCTGCTTACAAGAACTAACCATTGTCATAAGTAACATCAGTGCAGGCAATCAACCTCTGATGACAATCAACGTGAAGAGTCTCATTGAATTCAACGCGGCTTTGGAAAGGATAATAATCAAATTGTGATGTCCTGTCTTTCCATACGAGCCACTTGGGCTTGACACAGTGATGTGTTCCCTTTAATACACTGCGCTATGCTGTACTCATCGACCAAATTATGTATCCGACAATGCGAGGAGTGTAGATGTCAACCTGAAGCCACCGCGACTGTATCCGTATGTTCGAGTTTCAAGGACAAGCTACACAATTTCAAAAGATGGTTTACAGACATGGTCTTTTTGTAGTTCCAGCAACATTATCAAAATAGTATAATTATCTGCAGTTTTCTAATCACAATTCTCCGTGCCCTTAAATGGCGAAAACTGGAAGAATTCAGCAAGCTAAGACTTCGTTAGGCACAGACACTTATTTTGGAGCAACCTGTGGATTATGAGCTTCTGGCCCGAATACCCATTTTCCTCCTTGGGTGAAGCCGGGAATCAACAGGGTTGCGTTGGCACAAGAAAACCTATATAGAAGACATAATGCGATACTCATGAAGTAGAGACCTCGTCCACGATTGGTCATTAGTCTCTAGCCCACAGTCCTAAATTAATTAAGGGAGGAAGCATATATGGGCCAAAAGAGGGTCTAATTAATATATCTTAAAAGCCTATATTTAGGTAGACACAGCTATAGTTTTTATTTAATTTAGTTCCTATTAGCGGAGAACTAAAGCTCCTCTTAAAGGGATTATGCCAGCTTAGAATACCCGAGATTCCAAGGGTTACAAAAGGTCAGTCCCTATTGCCGGGTTTAAGCTGCCAAACATAGAGTCCCCGCCATTTCAATTCCAGCTCGAAGTCAAAGAAGGGTTCGAAGTTCACCAGGGATATATTGCTGAGGTCTATATATGCATTCGTCGCAACGGCGACAATTACGAGTTCAAGTTTACTAATAGAGCCCTGCCGCTTTTAGAGGAGAATTAAGTTGGGATCCCTGGTAAGATATAGCAAGGCCGTCACTAATAGAGCACGACAGAATGAAACCTTCCTACCTACTACACAAGAGCCGCACGTTATCGAGAGGCGTTCTGGCTACCATTCGCGTCGACTGACTCGATCCTAGGTCAATGTCCAGCCCTGGATGCTTGTGACCCAGACTCAAAGCGAGACGTCAAAGCAGAACACTACAACGATACAGTCGATACGAGGAAACGGAGCAGGTCGAGAGAAGTTACAACAGTTATAGTCCAGGTTTTCGAAGGAGCGTATGAGCAGCATCTCTATGGAAATAACGGTGTAACTTGACAATAGTTTTTCCCCAAAACTCAACACCAACATTATAGCCTTTGCTATAGCCCGTTCAACTCAGCCGCCACTGACGCAATGGAGATCGAGTATATCAGCGCTGTGCATTTAAACTCAATTCTTAGCATTTAGCTAGCATATGTACAGTCTTTCAATCAGTCAACTAGTAGTTTCGGGAGTATTGGTTTATTGAGTTGCCCCAACAAAGTTACCGTCTTTGGACCAACAACTCTACCCTACCTATTCAGACTTGCAGTCCCCACAAGTGGCGTGGTGATTGGCTGAAGAAGGAGAGATAAGATAAGTCAACTAGCAATAAGTAGGTACAGTACATAGGCACATTAGGATGAACCTCGACGCTCCACATGCAATTAAGGCCGCCGCATATCCTCAGTTGCTGTTGCGAGGTCCTTGACTGTTGATCTTCCTACATCGCGACCTTCATTACGCTGTGATACGTGCTACGGAGATGCACGGGAGAAGCTGGGGCTTCTGAAGCAAAAAATGGCTCATCATGGGACCTCATTTTGCAGAAGGACTAACTCGCCAACTGACGTCGTTTCTTTCCGATGTGTGGCGCGCGGGATCCAGCCTCAGCCAAAGGGTGGCGCTGCGGTGGGCTGAGCTCAGAGAGAGAGGCGCCAGCTCTATTTCTCCGCCAGGTGAGACAGCCGGCGAGAGGAGCGCCGTAGCCGACGAGACACACCGTAGTCCACTCCGTCGGAAATGGCGGTGTGGCGATGAAGATGGCACGCGGAGTGTGTCAAATCATGGCTTCGTCTCATGTTCTGGAGATGGAGGGGAAACCGATGGTTTGTTTCTTGGGGACTGTGACTGTTCAGATCCGTGCGTCTGCTCAATGCAAAGATCACGGTTCGAGATGAGGTCGCGAAACCATGACTGGTCGCCTCAGCCTGGGCGCGCAGTCTTCCCTTTGTGTCGAGACATCCAATCCTGTGGGATGCTCCAATCCAGTGGGATGCTGTCAGTCACATTGACTGTTCAATGCCGGGACCACGTTCAATAACGTCCGAGCAAGCCATGAGACTCAGCAGGGATGCTCTGCAGGGCGCCCAGATGGGTCTTGTGTCTGGCTGTCGCTGAGGCTGGAGTCCGGCAGGGTTGACTTTGCGACAATTCAAGCCCATTGTTGTACGATTTCGCTCTAGATTCCTTTGTGGTCTGGGCCAGGAAACTGAAGCACAGATTCATGCTCTGGGTGACAGACTGGCAGTCCTAGAACACCAGTTCATTGTCCATTCGATGGACGAGATCGGCGTGGGCGAAGCCCTCCCCCAACCCCAACCCCTTGGCCCGGAGGAAGACAAAGCACGCCAGGCTAAACCTCCGCTAGCAGGCTCACAGACCGCCCAAAATAGATAGCGCCATCAGCCATCCCATCCCCGCATCACGTCCTAGCAAATGCCACACAGCTCACAGCCAAGGGAGGATGCTGTGGACAGGACAAGGAAGACCTGGTGAGGCGCTTGGACGGGGACGGGCCAATTCTCTGTCAATCACTGATCAAAGACGGGTGGCAGGGCAGGATTGGATTTCCACTAGTCCACTAGGGAAGCATTTTGATCAAGGTCAGCGATGATCTAACCGAGATCGATAATACGGGTTGCGCCAGAGGCCAGAGGTGGTCTCATAGACCTGTGCTATTCAGCCTGTTCTTTGGCGGTTCCGGTCTTTGAGAACAGCATCTATCGGCATTGTTCAAGATGGTGCGGTACGTGCAGCAGCGGCAGTGGCAGCGGGATGAGAACCCGTCTGGTGAGGGATTGACAATATGAGCGGCAAAACACAATGTTTACTTTGCCGCCGTCGTCACCTGTTATCGTCAACGCCCACGGTTCAACGACGATCTTTGGCGATACAGTTCAACACGACGCACAGTCTCACCCGCCCTGCATTGGCGATGCGTCCCCAGATGGACGGCTCTGTGTTTAAACGCCCGCAAGCACCGCTGCCGCCGCCGAGAGCTGCGTGGAGCGTGGGCCCAGGTCTCCTCTACGGCGCCAACCCAGGGCAATCAGAATCTCCTGCTTCGGACAGGGCGAGTTTACAGGGTGCGGGAGCACGCCGAACCTGCAGACGTGGGTAGGGTATGGATGAAACGATCCGTTTCTGGCGGACAGTCAGGTACCACAGATTTCGGTACAGTAGAGGTTGTCAACTCAAAAGAGGCTGGTGGTAAAGTCTACAGCGTCTACAGCAGGCTTGTCCTGCCACTCAATCAATCTAGAAGCATCAAAGCGCTACCCTACTGTACATTTACGGGCCTCCGCGATAACGTCACATGGCTCTTCCAGAAGCATGATCAAAGGAAAACGACGTTCTCATTCGCTTTGCCTCTCGTGGCAATGGCGCCGGAGAACCCTAGACCCTCGATAATAATGGCCCGACCTTTTGGGGAATAACGACGACAATCAACGGCGTCCCATTCGGCGGCTGTCCAGGGCACGGTACAGTGCTGCGATCTGCAGAGCGTCTCTCCACGATGTTCCCCTACTGTCCGCACGAATGGCACAGTGCGTCTCGACCAGCTGTTCACGTCCCTGTGCAGCCCGCCACGTTTCCAATGGACCCATGCCCAGACGCTGATTGACACACTTGGGACCCCGTTCACGGTTCGCCCGCCACCGAACACTGGGACAAAGAACCTGGAAGGGTCTTGAGGCCGCCAGTCACAGCAGATGGCAACCCTCCAACAGGTCCAGTGGCCTAGAATTGCTTCACGGCTGCTCACAGTGTCGGTCATGCACAGTACAACTGCTGCCGGCGAAGGCCTAGCGCTCACTGCCTCGTCGGCCTGCAAACCTGATCCATCGCCATCCCGATCGGGCTGGCAGTCCAGCAGGGTTCAACCAGCCTCGAGCTAGCTCAGACCGCGATTGATTGTTCGGCATTGGACTTCAGTGACTTCACCTTGCTCCATACGCCGTACGCAACTGGATTGGCGTATCAGTTCGACAGCAACGCGCGGGCATTCAGTACCAGATGATACAGCACCTCGACCGCCAGATCAGATATGTACGCCGTGGTAATGACGATTGTGGTCGCAGATGAGAAACGCAATCCCGTTCCTTTCACTCACGCGTAGTGGATAATAACAATTTCAGAATGTCAATAAACAAGCCGGCGAGCAACCAATCAATCCTATTAATGTTCCTGACGGCAGTGCTACACCAGGGGAGAGCGCCTAATTACACGGCTGTGAGAGCCCTGAAAGGGTTGTTCAGAAAGGGGCTTGCTGCGCTAGCACAGGGGAATTGGAGGGGATGGCACGCGGCCAAGATGATGCCTGAGGTCGGGTCCTTTACCAGAAAGAATTCAGTCCACTGCGTTTCCGTCACTCACCTGACAAACCGTACGCACCCCTGGAAGCCGTGGTATCGCATGTTTTCCAGCGAGGCAATTTTGGGGAGAGGCGCACGCTTGCACGGCTGGGCACAAAGCTGAGGAACCCATTGAAAGAGCTGGAGGCACCAGAACCAGAACCAGAACCCGCTGGAGTCGGTTGAGACACACTCCGGCCAAGCTGGGTGCGGTCAAGTGACGGAGACTGGAATGGGGAACCCCGAGAGCACCGCGACGACCTGGCACTGGGCTTGCCGGAGTGGGAGGGCATGGCCAGCATGAGGCCGGGTAGCCGCCCAGTTTCCGATACCGCCCCCATGCAGTCCAGCCCCGCGTGAGCCAGGTATCTCAAACCAACCCCCTAGCAGACCTCGGAGCTGTCCAGCCCTTGGCCACCTTGACGACACCGTTTTCACGAAACAACTCGCTACTGTGCCGCCTTCAGCAACCCTCCTGGCAGGGACAAGGGTCGACTAGTAGCATGCCACCAAGATTACACTGTGGCACATGCTAATCCAAGGGAGTGCTAGCGCTCTACACGTCAACCCAATCATAACAAAGTGGCAAAGCGGCCGGGGCGGTCGTTTGCAGACATTGATTTGCCAGAAGCAGGCCCCGCCCTCATCTCCCTGTTCTGCAAGCGGCTCAGGTGGATCCTCTGTGGATATAGTGGGATGCAGGTGGATCTTCAGTGTCCCCAACCAACAAAACCCGCCGTCCGCCGTCCCCGGTGCATCCTGCGTCCTCCCACACTCACCACCTTCTTATCAAACAAAGCCAGCCGTCACCCTCGCACTCCGCCCCTCGTACCTCGCCTCGCTTGCTTCCCGCTCTACTTCCCACAATTCACTCTCGTCCACCAAAAACCTACATCAACCACCAAACTTGCTTCTCTTTACATCTTGACCAAAAGACTCTTTTTTCTTCCATTTTGTCCCTCTTGCGCATCTGTCCATTACGACGATAACGACGTCCTTAAGCACACTCTTCTTGTCTGTGTTCTGCGCTCGACTCAAACTTTAATCCCGCATCAACCCGGATTCCCCTCTTCGGCTGACCGACTCGGCGCTCGCAACTCTCCCGACGTCCTCGACTCTTCCCTTGACCAACCATTGCTCGCCAATAGCGTTAGCATAATGTCTGCATACTATCACTACAACGCCCATACCGCGCACCCTGCTCCCGTGTCGCACAACCACCATGGCGGCCGAAATCGCAGAGCTCCCCGTCTCTCCATGTCCCAGAATGCACAGCGCCAGTTCCGCGGTGTTCGCAGCATGAAGGAACTCAATGAGCATGCCTCACTTTCTGCCTTCCGCAACAAGTTCGAGACAAGCCGATCCTTTGATCTTGAAGACGATATGGAGTTCTGCCCTGGTCTGTTGACCGAGAACGACGTGAGTTGCTCTGGCGCATTTCCCACCGGCGCATTCGCATTCTGACTCACTCTTCGTAGTTGGTATCCATCTCTAGTTCATCTGAGCGCTCCTCACTAGCCAGCAACTCCCCCGACTCTTCTCCCACTCAACAACCCAACACCGTTGCTCCTGGCTTTTCTCTCAACTCAACGTCTCCCGCTTTCATTCCCCCCAGCTTTCACACTCAACAGTCGAGCCTCAAGCTTTACCAGCCCTCGGCCACCCGCGGTCGCAATGCCATCCCCATCATCAACCCAGCCACTGGCATTACCATGTCGAGCCCTCCTCAGTCGGTGTCGCCCGGCAGGATGCAACAGTCGTTGCGCCGATGGTAAATGGCTTCGAGTCGTCGCCCTGCTTCCCTAATCGGATGCAGGGTCGACTCGGGTGTCGCCTTACCCACGGTGCATCTTGAACTGTAGAACTATCTCCATTCGTTCTTGGCAACTGCTCATTTCGGCGGACATATCAAACGACCATGACATGATTTTGGCATCATCTTTTCTTCCGGGCTGGGTTCCTCGAGGCTTTTTTGGGGTCGTCACCGCTTGATGCGGTCGTCCACATTGTTGGCTCCGACAATTCCGACAACAACCATCACATTCCTACCTCACTTGTATAAACATCCTTAATCGACATACGCCCTTGTTCAACCGACAAGTTTCAATGAGGATACAACTGGCGCGGCATGAGGAAGATCGATACCATTTTCGGCTTGGTTACTTTGTTTATTTTTCGCGACAAATCAAATACCTAGGGTTTGGGTGTCCGCCTCGCAAGCTGAGGCTGTCTGACACGAATGGGGCGTTTTTAATCCGCGGATTTGCATTTCAAGACGACATTGCATCGGTGTTTGACGGCACGCGGACGGGTTTTTGATTTTCGGCATCAATTGTTTTGATTTTACACGGGACGCATGGGTTGGCCTCCCTGCACGTACCAAAATGTCTTCTCCTCATCACGGCCATGGGTACATGAAGTCATCAAGAGAAAAAGAACAACATAGAAGGAGTGCTTTTCACGAGCGGGGTCTTTTCGGGTGTTTTGATCGGTCGCATCTGGGAAATATCTTTTGGGCGGTGGTCAGGATCGAGACGAACGGTGTCATGTTTTGCAACTACAACATCTCCGCGCAGGGGATGGGATCTGGGAAATCACGGGGAGTTGGTCGAATTTTCGGTCTGATCCCGCCATTACAAACGAATGGGGAAAATGTCTATTTCTGTCCATTTTTCATCCTTCTTTGTACCATTCCGGGACAGTCTATATATTTGTCCTCTTTTTTGTCTTCTTTCTGATATTGGTCGGGCTTCTTGAGCGGGACGTTGGCTCATCTTGCTTTGGTGTGGAGCGGTTTATACTTGGGAGCGTTGCTTGATTTGTCTCTTCCCCGGAAGACGACCCTTTTACATGTTTTGTCTCGCCTTCGCAAGCATCTGGAGTGATGGGGGACTGGGATATATGACATGATCAGAATCAGAGTTGCGGGTTGGTTTTTGGGATTACGGAGGCCCTCGAGCCTGGTTTTACAATGCAGCGGTAGACTGCGAATGTGTGGCTATTGTTAACTGGGTATTGGCGCTGTCTGGTTCCGACAACGCGGCTTCAGAGCTGCGAGACGAGAATACACGAATGTTCAAACACTTGAAGTCTACTGTGATTGCAATGTGTATTTGGTTACCCGAGCTGAGATGGCTCCGAGGCTTGTGTGAGCGAGTCCTGACGTGACATGGTGTAGCTGTGTACGACATGACACGTTCGCGCTATTAGATTCCTGAACGAGTGTAGGACGAGCAACTGAATGAGTATCTCTATGGCTAGTTACGCTGTGTAGCAGTGTCTATCGAGACACTGTAGCTTACCAGTCACTCAATTGACACTCCAGGGACCCTCCAATGCATTGCTTGTCGAGCTAGACTATGTTCCCAGCCCCCCACATACATAACCAAGCTTTCGCTGATCCGACAGGTAACCCCCAATTCAAACCGCTCAATTGGTCCTCAACAGAAAATCTGCGGCATTGGAACCGTGGCATTCCCATGCTCGGCAAAGGATCGATCTTCTCGATCGGCGGGGCTAAACCTCGTGGGAACCTAGAAGTGATGATGCGGGTGACGTCACGGGCGTGTAAGTGACAAGCTCTGCTCTCTCCACCGCAAATGGAACAGAAGCACTGCCTATTAAGCTTGTGATTTCCCCCTGCAGCTTCTTTTCCTCTCCTCCCCCATTACAATTCCCCTTGTCTGATTCGCCTCTGAAGCTATCAAGCCCTCGGCGCACGTACGGACCGATACCAGCAGCAACACACCGACGAGATGATGTCAGCGAGGTCCATGATGGCTCTGCGCTCTGCGCCCGCGAGCAAGATTGTCATGGGGAGGGGGTTCTTCATCTCCACATCATCACGCCTGGGCCTGAAGGAGTCAGCGACCCGTGAGTTTCCACCCTCTCTGCCCCATCGCCGCTGACCGGGGCCGCAGAAACCGACGTCGACTTGGACAAGCACAAGCAGGACTCGCTCGCCAAGCAGAAGAAGGGCGCCGGCCACTGGAAGCCCGAGCTCGCGTCCGACAGCGAGGAGGCCGTCAGGGCCGACCGGTCGGCCGAGGACCCGGCCAAGGACATGAAGAAGCTGCAGGAGAAGACCAAGAGGGCCGCTGAGGAGACGGCCAAGGCGGGGACGAGCATGCGGGATAACATGTGAGGAGACTGCGAGGTCGTAAGCGAATGGGGTTGGGACAGGGGAGTTGGAGGTCGGATCATAAACTGATAGTCCGACTGATAGTCCGACTGATAATCCGACTGATAGTCCGAATTGATTCACCATTAATTGCGCCTTGTTCATTGCTTGTTGGCAACTTCCGTATGATTGTGGCTGGTTACGGCATATGAGCGTCCCGTTGAGACTATTGATAAAGAAACGCGCCTACAACTAGGGAAAACCCAGAACTGCAAGACCAGCGAATAAATAAGCATCAACTCTTCGAATCGTCGGACAAGACCCTTCTTCTCTTGTCATGTCGCAATAATTACCAGCCATGGTAAATGTAGGGTAGCGACATGCCCACGCGACACTCTTATCGATAAGCAACCTCGAACCAATTTATCTCCTCGCCGGTCTCGGTCCTAACCTCCGACTTCACGCTGCCCTCGTTCGACCCCGGGCTTCCCCAGCCCTTTACCTCTCCTCCGGTCCCTCTCCTCCGGTCCCTGTCTTCCGACTTTCTTTCCCCTCCTGGCACAGCCACCGCCGGAATGTCCACGACCCCCCCGCCCTTCCAGTCCGCCCTCCTCGCAGGCGCCCTCGCCGGCACAACCGTCGACCTCTCCCTCTTCCCCCTCGACACCCTCAAGACCCGTCTCCAGTCCTCGGCAGGCTTCTTCCCCTCGGGCGGCTTCGCCGGCATCTACCGCGGCATCGGCTCCGCCCTCGTCGGCTCCGCCCCCGGCGCCGCCTTCTTCTTCTGCACCTACGAGGGCGTGAAGGGCCTGCTCGCCGACAAGCATGGCGACGCGGGACAAGGCTGGAGGGCCCCTCTCGTGCACATGGCCGCTGCCAGCGCCGGAGAGGTAGCTGCCTGCGCCGTCCGCGTCCCTACAGAGGTCGTCAAGCAGCGAGCCCAGGCAGGTCACCACGGTGGTTCCTCTGCTGCTGCCCTGCGCGCCATCCTCTCGCGCTACTCGACGCATGGCTTCGTCCCCATGTGGCGCGAGCTCTACCGTGGCTGGGGCATCACCATCTTCCGCGAGGTGCCCTTCACCGTGATCCAGTTTCCCCTGTGGGAGGCCATGAAGGCATGGGGCCGGCGCCGTCGTGGCGGCCGTGAGGTTACTGGGGCTGAGAGCGCCGTCTACGGCAGCATGGCGGGTGGCTTTTCGGCGGCCCTGACGACGCCCCTGGATGTTCTCAAGACGAGGGTTATGCTGTCCAAGGAGAAGGTGTCGGTTGCTGACGTCTTTGGCCGCATCGCGCGTGAGGAGGGTGCCCGGGCCTTCTTTTCGGGCCTTGCGCCGCGAGTGACGTGGATTTCGATTGGAGGTGCAATCTTCCTAGGAAGCTACCAGTGGGCTATTAATACCATGAACGGCCTAGTATGAGAGTAAAAAGTGCCCAAACTGAGCTGCATCTGTACTATACCATGCATAAAAGCAACGAGTCAAGAGAAGCGCGGTGCAAATTAGAGGATTAGAGGCTTGATTTCACGCTAATGGTATATACGCCTTTGGGGCATCTAACCTATATACAAAGTGTATATACGATAAAGGGACTCGCTGGGGACAAAGGGGGTGCCTTTCTCCTAGTATATACGATGAAAAACACGTGGGAAAAGACGCGAGTTGGGCATTTCGAATTCCCTGGGCTCCGACATTTCTCTCGTTCAACATGCAGCAACCAAGGAATTGTCTTGAATCAGGTCGCTTGAGCTTGAGCTTGAGTATTGTTGCTCGTCTCTTCCGAGGCCGAGGTTTCAAGAGCTTCCTCGGGCTCGGCGGGATTCGGTTCTGGAGGGGGAGGAAAGGGTCGGATCTCCTTTTTGCCGTTGGATTTGTAGTGGAGGACGATGTCGTTGCCTCCCTTCCAGAGGTGTGTCCGGAGGGTAGCCAGAGTAGTCACGGGGGTTAGAAGCTAGAAATCGAGTTAGTTATGAATTCTAGGGGTACAAAGGCAAGCCGCGAGCTTTGCTTACCTGATCGTTGCAATATAACTCCAAGTACTCCTCTGGCCTGAGGGTATCCTGCTCCGGTTCCTCCGGTGGAGGCTCAATCCTCTCGGCAACGTATGAGAGGATCTTCCTAACTCGCAACATGCGATTAGCGTTGAGTCTGTTGTTTCCATCTGCAGCAGCGATGGCCGGCAAACTGTCATCCAGAGGGTACAGAACGAACGAAACCTTGACGGGCTCCTTGAAAGGCATCGTATTCTGCAGCAGAACGTCGCCGAGCCACATAGGACCCTTCTGCTCGATGAAGTCTGCATCCTTTCCGACATCCTCGACGGTGCCCTGGTAAAGGTTTGCGCTACCGCCCGAAGTCTCCTCCTGAATTACAACCTTGGTCCCCGGCGGAAGCTTCAGAACGGGTGTATCATTTGGTAGACTGGGCACCACGCGGCTCTCGACCGGCTTGTCTGGGTTCTCCGCTAATTGTCGGTCGTACTCCTGGCGGATTTTCTGAATCACGCCGAAGAAGCTGTCGTCAACCTCCTTCTCTTTCTCATGGACTGACGATGACTCGGATTCCTCTGCTTTTTCCTCCACAATAGCTGGCTTGTCCTGGGTAGCCTGAGAAGCCGATCGTCCAAGCTTCTTCGTGCTGAAAGACATTCGGAACTTTTTCTTGCCGAATGGTGTACTTGGTGATTTCGTACTGTCGGCCTTTTCCCTTTCCCTTTCCTTTTCCTTCTCTTTATCACCATCCATAGATTTCTTCGAATCGGCATTATCCTGCGTGGGGGCAGACACCATGCTTGCGGCCTTGGCAGCTGATTCGAGCAGTTGCAAAGGGCTGGTGAAATAATCTTCCCTTTCTGTTGATGGGCGACTAGCATGTGATGCTCTCTTCTCTACAGGACTCAATGGACTCGACGAAGCATCCTCGGGGACGCCAGGCAAGCTAGACGGTCCCGACATGATGCTAGGCCCAGGAGTTGCCAAGCCAATGCCCAGTCCTGGAGTGCTCGGGTAGTGATTGAGATTGGGCTTAGGGGTGACTTGATCAGCGTTGTCCCAGTCTGGTAGGGTTGGCTTTGGCAGTGATATTGATAAGGGAGCGGTCTCAGGAGCTGCCCCAGCGGCAGCCTGCCTTGCCTCAATGCCATCGTTGAGCTTATGGCGGTATGCTTCATCTCGCCTAATCTCCTCGTTAATGAGGTCGGCAAAGAGATACCGAAGAATCCATTTCCCGAGGCTGACTGGAGGGGAGTTAGCCTTGTCCGATCATCAAAGGGCGCCTATTGTACTTACTTCGTTGATCTTCCCGGAACTCAACCGGCTCTACCATCTCAAGCTCGTCTGCGTATACCTCGGCATCGAAGCAATTGAATGGCTCTAGAACCACGGTGAGATTGCCTGAGCTGAGATCGATTGAGCACCATGGCGCTACGGCCTCCACAGTGTTGACAAGATGCTCCACATCTTCCAAATGCTGTTTCCCAAAGCTTTGAATAGGTTTGCACTGTTGCAATCAGTAAGAGCCACATAAAGCGTTCCTGTGGGACAAACCTTGATGAGATCCCACAACAACACGTCGCCAGCTGTATCTAATGTCAAAACCCGTCTCCTATCGTTGAGTAACCTGTGCTTGAGCAATCCAAATTGACCCTCAATTGTCTCTTCGGGCAAGTCATGGATCGGCTTGATTTCAGGTTCTGCTTGGTCATTGACAACTTCCGATCCCTTTCGTGTCATGGCATCCGTGATAGTGTTGGAATCGGGATCTGGAGCACTCCGAGAGGGGAATACAGCTGCTGCAGAGATACGCAGGATAGAATCAGCGGGAATCTCCTTCTTTGAGGCTCCATTAACAGCTGGAGGAGATGCTTCGCGTGGCCTGCTCGAGGCATTTGATGTGGCCCTGTGATGTCGAAACGACTCGGGAAGTTGAATATTGATGTCCGTATCCACGTCTTCCCATCGGTTGATCGAGGACCTATTTGTTGCGGTCCAAATGTGACCCCCAGCGGCGACAACCTTGCCCACGCCAATATGCTCCTGTGCCACGGCAAGACTGAGACCATCGTCCATATCTTCGAGACTCCCCCGCACGTCCGTCTTGGCTACCAGGCCTGAGCGATCAGAGCTGTAGAAAACGCCGAGTCTCGGATCATCCGAGAAAAGGGACCAGACACTTTCGTCGTGCATGGTGAATGTGTACATGCATCGCCCGTTCTTCATACTCCACAATTTGATCGTCTTGTCGGCACTAGCACTCAAAATGGTATCACCGGCATCGTCAATGAGAATGGCGCGGATGTTGCCGACGTGACCGACGAGCTTGGAGACCTTGTTGCCTGTTCGGGGATCATATAAGCGTACCGTCTTCTCCGGGCCGCCGCTCGCCATAATGTTGCGGCCAACACGGAGGGCGTATACGGAACCCTTTTCCGCGATTTCCTCGCCTCTGACGTCGATCTCGAGGGTTTTGCCTCCACCATTGAGGTCCCATAGGCAAATCTTGCGATCGAGGCCGCCGGATGCGATCCAGTTTAAGCCCATATCTTGGGGCGGGGTTGTAACGCACTTGACATAGTCGGCATGTTCGCCTATCGTCTCAGCGCGGGTATTGTCCTCCTCGGAATACGGCCGCCAAATCTTGACTGTAAGGTCGGACGAGCCAGAGACGAGGGCGGTGTTGTTGTGAGCGAGGGCAATATCGTTGATCCAGTGCATGTGGGCGTGGGTTTGTGCGCGGAACTTGGTCGTGTGCTTGGACTTCTTATCATCGGAAGGAGCCGTCGAGTCGGTGACGTCGCTGCGACTTTTGAGATTGAGGTTGAGGTCCCAAGCACAGACTATGCCGTCTCGGCCACCTGAGTAGCTGCATGGAGGATGAGTTTAGTGCCAGGCCTGAATGTGGTTGGGAGCGTTGGTGGGGAGGGGACTCACAGAATGGCGTTGTCGCTGTCAACGGCGAGGCCATTGACACCCAGGCGATGGCCGCCGGAGGAGGATTTAGCATTTTCGAGAACTGGAACATGTGTTAGAAGCCGAGGTGACCCTGTAAAAAGGATGCAGCCGATCCCAAGACGTTGTCTCAGCGAGCGGGGTCACTGGAAGCTGGAAAAGACGTTGAGGAGAGCTCTCACCATAGCTGATTCTCTGGCGCGCCTTCTTAGCCATGGCGCAACGGGAGAGAACAGACGTTCAAGCATGCGCCGGGGGGCGGAGAAGAGGTAGCACAAGCCGCGGGCAGGCGCAGTAGAAGGCGGCCACGGGAGGGGAGAGGGGTTAAAATAGCTGTATTATGTGAATTTTGAATGCTGTGGTAGTGGAAGATGGTGATGATTGCGGGATGCGGGATGTGGAAGCTCGGAGGTGGAGGAACCGAAGACATGGCTGGACTTCCAATTCCATGGCGCATGGCTACGTACCTCCCCGCGGGTCTGCAGAGCGCCAAGTTCAGCAAGTGGAAGTGACGGTACGGTGGGCCAACCTTCCTTCTCCGTGCGTAGCTTGACGATATGGATATAGGTATCCAGGGGGAAAGAGGATGGATGCTGTTGGTAGCCTAGGGCCGCTGAGCCGCTGAGCCACCTGTGAACCTGGCACCCGACCCTCCAGTGTTGGGGCTGGAGGAGAAGCCTCGCAAGTCCGGGGGAAGGATTCAGCCTTCGATACAACGTCGGCCTCGAGGGCTTTGGACCCCTGTTGCTCACTGGAATCAACGTCCAGCTCCAGGGCGGGGATCGTGCCCGAACTTTGCTGGGTTCCATCCAGGCCCCAATGCACCCCCGCCAGCTCGACAGCGGCGGGGCCTAGCGCTGCCTTCAAGTCCGCCACAGCCGTCGCCCATTTGACATCCATCCAAAGTCCACTTCTGTTCTAGAAGGAGTGGACGAAGGGCTTGCTTGCAGCGTCGATCGGGCTGGCTCTGAGTTTGGGATTGCCAATTTGAGATCCAGCAGTTGCCTCCGTGTCTCAGATGGGTCTCAGACGGTTCCTGCAGATTGCCGTCACTTGGGAGCGCGCAAGTGAGAACTCGTACTAGGTAGGTACCTAACAATGTCAGGAAGAATACAGAGAGGAACTGAGCTCAGTCAGTAATGTGAGAACTCCTGATTTCCATTGATAACTTGATCCCGGCTATTCCGTACTCCTGTTAACATACCTAACCTCCAGGCGCCTCTCCCTTCGCTTGCAGCACGTAGTCATACAGCGCCTCCAATCATCAAAGTCCATCTCTTTCTCCATTCGCATGTCCGTCTTTCGCCGAGTATGCCCTCAAACCCATCGTCCCGTCATTGACAACAACACCACCCAACCGAGCACCATTTGGTCGACTGCCACCGACCCGACTTTCCTTCACACTGCGGACAATCATCCTCTACTTTTGTCACATCCTCCCTCCTTCCGGGACAATCCTCCTTGTAGCATAGCGTGTTGCCGCGCAAGACACGATGGCCGCAACGGTGTTCGATCAACGTTTTGGTGCACATGAGGCTCGCAGGTTCCTTGTTGGCCGAATATGTGGACCTCTGGCTGTGTTTTCGCAAGGGATGAAGAGCCGTAGCGGTGATAAAAAGAGTCGAATGGGATCGCTTCAGTAACTTGACGCTGGTGAGCAGGTAGCGACTGCAGTCCAGCAACTCATGATATATGCCTCTGCCTTTTGCTGTGTCTGATCCAAATGCAAGATCAAGCGGCGAAGAAATGTAAAGGTGGTGGTTTATGCGCGCGTGTGTTTCCCGTGTTGGCCAGCTCAGCTCAGCCTTTTTCTTCTTCCAAGTCACGCAAGCTTGAGCCGGACAACGGGGGAACTGCTCGGCAGTTACGTGTGGTGCAAATCATCCGCCCTCCAAGCTAGGAAGAGCAATTGAGCCTCAGCATTGGATGACGTGGACCCGGCCCCAAGAAGGCGACATTAAAGCCCGTGACGCGGCTTGGGCCAATAACTGAATGAGTGTGGTGGTGGTTAGTGCGATGATTGCATTCGAGGCCTGCCGAGGGCTCCGGTTGTTGCAACTTGTTGGATACGAGATGCCCCGTTGCTACCGTTTTCTTTTCACTCTCGGCCGAGAGAGGCTTGAATGGGTTAGATCTGATGTTGCATTTGGAAAGAAAAAACACGCCAAGGAATGACGAGTTCGTGTCACTGATGAGACATACTTCAAGTCGCGGTTGATTGATATGCTGATTGATATGCAAGATAAGACCGTTGCATGTGGGTGGACCTATGTACCTATTTGCTCACCTCCACGTCTAAACCAACTTCACCATCACCTTGCTTCCCTACCTGCCTATGCCTCTTGACCGTAGAACGAACAAACCTTTGTGAAACAACAAGACCACTCCGGATCATCGCCAACTCACCAGGAGCACCATCTCGCTGCCTTATTCTTCGTCCTGCGGAATCTTCTTCTCGCTGAATGGAGCCAGCGACCGAGCGTCGTCTCGCGCAGCCTCTCACACCACTCACATTCCGTACAGCGTAGAATCCTTACATCATTGTGGTTGAATAAGCACGTCAATGTCATGTACGGCCGATTGCATGGCGTCTTTTGCGAGACCTCGTGGTGGCCGCAGTTGTAGACGAAAACGCGTCGATGGCACATTGCTTAGGGAGGGTACTTCTTGGTGTGTTGAGTAGGTAAGACAAGAAAAGAGCCGATGATGAAACCGCTCTAAGCCCTCTTGGACTACTGAGGGCCTCTTATATCCATCTCGGATCGTGTGTTCAGAACACGGCTGCTTTTTGCAGAACACGAACTTACGTTCAACAAAGGTTATTCGGGAACTTGGATGAACATGATGAGCCGAACATTCAATCCAGAGACGGCGATATCTGAGGTACAATTTGGCCACTGATACTGAAGACGGCCTTAGCTTGTCGTCAGCATGATAGTCTTACTGTCAATCCGGGCTCCATGATTGTCATCAACGTAGGATGGACAGCGCAAAGTTGGTTATGGCTGATGATGTGGCGGCGCAACCTTGTACGACAACACCCTCGTAACTCATCAACTTCTATAACCTCTGACGGGGCTTCATTTGGATTCACGATACTAAAGTTCTTAGTCATCTTGGCACTGTAACCGAATCGCGATAATCTTGAACCGAGATTTCTTCTTAATTGTTCAAGATGGATTTTGGACCCTCTCTAGGGTCAAGAATTGAAGTTCCAATCCTTTCAGGCCTACATAATCAATGAATAGTGAATCTCTATAGCAAAAGGCATCAGACGCCTGAGCGACTAGAAGAATCTAGTACCTCGAAGCGTCGAGTGGAAATTAGGGTCGGCCAGGTGTCGAACATGTTTTTACACCAATCTGCATCTCTTGGAGTTGTGTTCGTGCAGTCAGTGGTGTCAGCGTCAGAGAAGAGAAGGAGGATGAAGGTTTTGTACGTCTTCCGTCTCTCTAAAGGGCCCCGGTCTAATCATCAGGGATGCCTAGTGCTTCAGGTCGGCGCCCTGGGATAAGCCCACCCACCCCCCGGGCTGTGCAAAGGGTCAGGGGGTTTGGAAAGATTATCACGATCGTAAGTAACGAGATTGGAAACGTCTATATACCTTCTCACCCTCTGATGGAGGAATATGAGTCAGGTCTCAGCTACAGCTGCCCTGGCCGAGTTACTCAACTCCAGAACCTGTTTACTCATAGCGTTTGGGTCTATCTGATTGAGATATAGACAAGCAACTTATTCCTTGCGATCCGTGAAGAATAATTATGGAGTAGTTACTTACTAATAGGGCTAAAGCTTCCATGAGAACGGACGCTTAGCATCCATCCGATGAGTTTGAAAATGTATTTCTAGGGCCAGCTGATCACCTTGTAGTAGTCTGGGCTTTGTCTACTCTATTCCCTCCCTCCCCCCAACCATACCCTTGATGTAGACCTCGAGATATACTGAAAGAAACACGCAATTCATTTTTAACTACTGTGCCCTACCTACATGTACGTCCTCGGCAGATCCACTAATGATCGTCCCGGACTGGGATTATGGTTACATTCTTAATTAATAAATCTACGTAACCACATCCCCTGATGTAGGAATGTTCTTACAGCTGGCAGGGCTGAGTGTCTTACATAGTCTTGCTTTACTTGCTGCGTACTGCTTAGTACATCCTCTGTCTGCGTGTATAATGGAGGCCGAGAATAACATCGAAGTCATTAGTCCCAGCAAGGTGACGTCATGCAGTCTCTTTCCGTCTACTATACCCAGAGAAGCCGGATTGACAACTCCCTAGTCGCCGCTATAGCCAACTACCGGCGGGTCAGCATCTCTCTAAGAGATGTCCTCGTCCATCGATAACAGTTCAGCCTTGGCTTTTCACAGCCACACGATGAGCCCTCCGACGAGCTGATGATGAGATCACCGTAAAGCGGGTAAACCACTCTGTAATAAGTCTTTTGTGGAGATAAAAGGGTATATGACCCAGGATGTAGAGAAACAGGCGAGAAGGTGGACGCTGTTCTGTGTTCAGTCTCAGCCCTGAGTTTCTTCCTATTCGACGTCAGCTCAAAAGGCTTAAGAGGAATCGACAGCTCACTATGAATCGAGGGTGATATGAACAATTATCCTGTGCAGGCCCTACAAGTCTACAATTGTTCAAGAACATGTCACTTCCACTGGCGTCATGTTGCACTTTCTATTGGAGAACATATATCATGAGGAGCATGGATGGACATGATGAAAAGAGAAATATCACCGTCTGTCTATGGTCCTACCGCAGCTTGGTACTATCATTACATTTTGCATACCCTAACGCCGTGCTATGAGCCTTCCAATGACACCAATAGTCAACTCGACCAACCGCCGCCTTTTTATGCATGCCCGAGCGGTTTACCTGGTGAACTTGCCACCACTCCCCTGTCGGGGCTGGCTGCCATAAGCCCTGCGACCCTGCTGCTTCTTATCCCTGCTCATGCTGGCACCGAGTGTTATCTCGACGCGCGGCGGCACAGAGAAGCCAAAGCTCTTGGCCACCTTGGCCAGATCCAGTTTGTTGATGTCGAAGACGCTGCGCAGCGAGTGCGAGGCGTATGCGTGCAGGTAGCTTCGGTAGCCATCCTTGGCGCTCTTGTTCAGGTAGTAGTTCTGGCTGATGAGCTTCTCGAGCTGAGACTGCACGTTGACAATCTTCTTGGCGGGGAAGTCAAACTCGACGACGGGGACTCGAGCCGCCTTGAGGTGCGATAGGAAACCGACTTCACTGGGCTGGAGGAACATGAGCGACCGGCCCTTGGAGTTGCTACCTCGGGCGGTACGACCGACACGGTGAATGTAGTCGCGAGGGTCATCCGGAGGGTCGAACTGGACGATCCAGTCAACGGCAGGGATCTATGGTGGGTTAGCAGACTGCTGTGGGCAATTGTTGGGATACATACATCCAGGCCACGAGCGGCGACGTCAGTGCAGATTAGGGTACCCTGCTTAGCGTTGCAGAACTCGAAGAAGGTGTTGGTTCGCTTCTGCTGCTTCTGCTTGCCGTGGAGATCGAGGACGGGAAGATCGATATAGTTGAGCAGCTCGGAATGGTACGTGACACACGCGCAGCTGCTGAAGAAGACAATCACCTTCTTCTTGAGGTTGCGCTTCAGGAAAGAGAAGAGAAGAAGGAATCGCCTGTCGGCTTCGCAGATAACGTAACCCTGCTCGAGGCCCTCCACCGTGCTGAACTGCTTCTCCTCGTCGACGTTGATGTATAGAGGGCCAGGACGCAGCGAGATACGCGCAAGATCCTCGACCTTGGTAGTCTGAGTGGCCGAGAAGAGCATGGTCTGTCGGTCCTCCTTAGGGAGAATCTTGATGATCTGTCGCATTTCATCCTCAAAACCAATCTCGAGAATTCGGTCCGCCTCGTCAATGACAAGAGACTTGAGGTTCTTGAAGACGAATGGAGTGTTCTGCAAGTGATCGAGCAGTCGTCCAGGAGTGGCAATGATGAGATTGACACCCTTGGACAGCTTCTCGGCCTCAGCGCGTCGGTTTGCGCCTCCAATGACGATGCCATAGGTTTGTGAGTGGTGGGCCATGAGCTCTCGGGCAACACCAAAGATCTGCAGGGCCAGCTCGCGAGTAGGAGAAACAACAATGACACCAGTGCCGTTGCGGGGCTTGAATCGGAGAGCGCTCAACATCTCGATGACAGGGATCAAGAAAGCCAGAGTCTTTCCGGAACCAGTCTTTGCAGCACCAAGAACATCGCGACCAGCGAGCGAAGGGGGGATGCCTCTCCTCTGGATCTCCGTCATTTTGGTGAAGCCCATCTCCTCGATCGCCTTCATGGTCTTGTCGGAAAGACTGAGCTCCTCGAACGATTGCGCTTCAGCACCGGCGACGGGGGGTAATGTGAGCTTTCCGCCGTCGGGAAGATCTGTGTTGTCCTCGGCCTCGGCCTCGTTCGCATCTGCTTCCTCATCGTCCTCTCCGCCTCCGGACTTGTTGCCCTCATCGTCCTCATCAGCTTCGTCGCTCTCCTCCTCATCTTTGTTCACGTCGTCGTCTTCCTCGTCGCTGGAGGACTCGACTTCGGGCTCATCGCGGGGCTCCGGCTTGGCGCGCCTGACTTTCTTCGACTTTTGAGTAACACTGGGAGCCGTACTCTTTCCGTTGGACACCTTGGCGCCATTGGCGTCCTTAAACTTGCGTTTCTTGCTTCCTGCGAAGTCCATGATGGTTGCGCGTACAATACTATTTGCAGCTGATCGTCTGGCAGCGTCGCTCTGTTGGGGAAATTTTGTTATCGCAGAAAAAAGTTCTTGAAGTGGGTGCTCTGATAACGGCTTCTAGTTTTTCCGGTACCCGAAGGAGGTATGCTGAAAAGGGCGAATGATGTCGCAACAATTCATTCTTCTTTGCTTCGCAGGACTCCCCGCAGTGGATCAGCGGCAGATGTTGCTGTAAGCTTGCCTAATTGAGATTAGTGTCATGCCTCCTCTCACAGGGATTACAAACACGATGCTGGGTCAGGTGAGGTCTAAATGTGCATTTTAGAGTTGTTGAATGGCAAGATAGCGTGATAAACTAAGCGTTCTCGAAAATAGTGAATGGGAGACTGTGTTTTGATATGGATTTGCTCAATATATAATAATTAGCTGCTCCAATGATGTGTGGTGTCGATGAAAGGAGGGAATTCGGTAGCCGACAAATGAGGGAGTTGGCTCTTGTATCTTTCGGGTTTAGAGAAGGTTCTCGCGTTGAATGATAAGGTTGATTGGGGCATAAGGTAATGATACACCGTGATGCAGTTGGGAAGCTTTATTGAAAGGGCATTGCCATAACGGGTTTGGCTCCTGTGGTATTATTGCAACTTTTGGGCATAGAAGATAAAGGTACTACGTACTCCGTGGAAGACACGAATAATGTACTCGGCATGCTGTTTCTAACGTAATCATGAGTCAAATGATCGAGTAGACTATTCAGGCCCAAGCTCAAAAAGGCTGAGCACCTCAGTTGATCATGGCGCCAAATGGCAAAGACGCTCACAAAAGAGAACATGCAACCAGGCTACAAAAAATGCATGCTCAGCATAGTGGACACATAAATAATAGGATAGAATTGATGCGAAATTTATCGTAACAAGTACGATTTATTTAGTAAAGACTCTGCTAATGTGCATTAATTCTTTACGCCTATCGGCAGGGTTGTCGCCTGGCGCTAAATTGCCCAGTGTAGTCTAGTGCCTAGTCACGCCGCACCGCTGTCAGGTACCTTGCTTGTCTCGAGCGCTCAGTAGCCTCGACTACCTATTCTTTTCAACTCAGATTTCCTCCCTCCTCATCTGCGCTTCAACATCTCCAAGACATCACCCCTGAACGCAGGCAGCACACTCCTTTAGCATCATCGTCGCAGCGTGAGCCTGCATCGGAGCATCTACTAGCGACACGTTGCCGTTTGCTGATCACCCTCTACTCGGTCAGCGCAAAGGCCCTTGCCTTGACCTTGACCTCATTTCTCAACTACGAAAATTGTGACCCCGGCAGATCCGTTGACTCGTCGCGACATCTACTGCCAAAACGACCTTGACTCGACTGTCGCCTTTGTTCTATCTTGCTAGCAGACACTTTAATTTTAATCTTCATCACCTTTTCGTCGAGCTGCTTGCTGTCCACTTGGGTGCCCCAACGACGAAAATCTAGCAGCCTCCCTGCTCCTGCTCGCACGCGTTCTGCTCTAACCGTCGCACCAATGGCGGAACCTCGACCTGATATCCAGAGTATCCTGGCCGCACTGGGTATGCCAAAACATCTTGCCTTCATTAAATTTAGTTACTGACTTATGCATTCAGCGTCGCAGCGGCCACCGGCATCGACCCCTACCCAAACACCTCCTGGCGCTCCCGGCCAGGCGTACGCTCCCCCACCCGCGTCCACGCAACCTGCGCCCACGTACCAGCCGCCCCCCCCTGGCGCCAACAACTATGGCGCCCCCGGCTACAGTGGTCTGCCCGCGCCAGCATCGAGCGGAAACGTCGACCTGAGCTCGATCCGGCCGGTCAACTCGGGAACTATGAGCATTGCCGATGCCATTGCTCAAGCAAAGGCCTACGCCGCTGAGAAAGGCGTCGCGTCTTACGATCGACCGCTTGTCTACGCCTCTGACTCTCGAGGCCCCGATCGAGGTTACAAGCGTTCAAGATCGCGATCCCCAGCCCGGGATGAGTTTCGCGATGGCGTGAACCCATACAGAGATGAGCGACGTGGTGATCGTGGCGGACCTGGTCGGAACTACGATCGGGATCGCTCTTATTCCCCTGGCCCCCGTGGCCGCAACTTCTCTCCTCGAGGAGGAAACGGACGAGAGAGGTCTCCGTTGAGAGGAGGCGACGACAACTCTGAAACCATTCAAATCGAGTCGAGCTTGGTCGGTCTTATCATTGGCCGGCAGGGGGAAAACCTTCGACGCATCGAGGCCGATTCCAACTGTCGTGTCCAGTTTCTGGCCTCTACTGATGGTGGTCCATTTCGGCAGTGCAAGATTTCTGGTCAGCGACATCGCCGGGCTGAAGTAAAGGATGCCATCAATCGGATCATCGAAGATAGTGGAATGGGTGCTCTGAATCGCCCTGAAAAGCCCCGTGACCCAAATAAGGGTGGCGCGACGGCTCTCCGAGAAGGGGAAGACCATATGCAGATCATGGTCCCCGATCGTACTGTTGGTCTGATCATTGGTCGTGGCGGCGAAACCATCCGTGACCTTCAGGAGCGCTCAGGTTGCCATATCAACATTGTTAGCGAGTCCAAGAGCGTGAATGGACTGCGACCCGTCAACCTCATTGGCACGCGAGAAGCTGCCGCCCTTGCCAAAGACTTTATTATGGAAATTGTCGACAGCGATAGCCGAGGAGAGGCCCCGCCTGCGAAGAGAATGGGCGGAGGAGGAGGCGGAGGACCTAGCGGACTTGGGGGACCTGGTGGACCTGGTGGACCTCCTGGTGGTCGCCATGAAGCGCCTCAGCGAGACATGGGCGGCTCTGGCGGCCCTGACAAAATCAACGATGCCGTTTATGTGCCTTCGGATGCAGTAGGTATGATCATTGGGAAGGGTGGTGAGACCATTCGTGAGATGCAAAACACAACTGGTTGCAAGATCAACGTTGCGCAGTCGTCTGGCCCCGGCGAGGTCCAGAGGGAGATTGCTCTGATTGGCAGTCGCGATAGCATCGCGCGAGCCAAGCTGGCCATCGATGAAAAGGTGGAAGCGGTGGTAAGTCATTACACCCCTCTCGTTGATTAGTCCACTGAGCTAATAACTTCACAGCGTCAGAAGGGAAGTGGAGGTCGTGGTGGTGGTGGTGGCGGCCGTGGACACCAGGATCTCGACCGGCCGAGCTACTCTCAACAGGGATCCAGTGCTGCTACTAACCAGCCTGCTCAAGCTACCTCAAGCGACGGATCAGACCCGTATGCCCAATGTAAGTGCTTGAGCTGCTCGTCCCCTCCAAGTCCACAACTGACGAGAAATAGATGGTGGCTACCAGAACTATCTGGCCCTCTGGTATCAGTCCCTGATGTACCAACAACAGGGCGGACAAGGCGCTCCTCCTGCCGGCGCTCCTGCACCAGGGGCATAGTGATGTCTCTCCTCTTGGCGACTGCATGCTCTCATGCTTGGGTGACCTTGATCGAGCTCTCATCCGCAAATGCCGCGGACCGAGTGCACTATCTGAGATGCCTGGTTTGATTGACGTCGCTCCATTCTTCTGACGCTCTTGACGCTCCTCTGCCCTGCTCTTCATGGTCCATTGACGAGGCCTACGACTGTACAGCACCCATCTCTTTTTCGTTTCTTGAGGATCACTTCAACTCAAGGCCCAACTACTTTGATGACATATATCATTTGACTCGACCGTCCCTGACCACACTAACTTTGAGGTGCAAGAGCGGATACGACGTCCATGGTTGTCCTGCTTTCGCCTCCTTCGTCTCACATAGCCGAGAACTGAAGATGCTGAATGCCTCTACAAACGAGGACTACAGGCCCCCTACAGTTCCCGGCTCTTCCAGACCACAAGCATGACTGGCCGCGGGAATGACGACCTTGACAGCTCACGACTAACGCGTTGATGATATCTCTGCGACTTCTAATGTTAGTCTGTCCAAGGGGATGACGTACGTCCTGAAAACTACGACTCCTCGTGGTGCGCTTGAGGCAGTGAACCGAATTTCTGATTGGATTCATGACATGACTTTTGAGCTGTGTCTTGTGAGCTTGCAAGCCAGCACCGCAAAGCTCAGGGCCCGAACTGGATCAGTTCTGTCTTGATCATATGTCGTACCTGGGCGCTTTGGTCCTTTCTTGGCTCTTTTCGAACAGACTCGTGCGTCTTGGATGAAATCGATCGTGTCGTGCAAGTGGTCTCATCGTTTCTGCATGTATGTTGCGCATTCTGCACCTGCGTCTCGCTTTCGCCGTCTGCATCTGCATTCTACGCTCGTCTGTGTTTCTTTTCGGGTTTGATTTCATCTCCACGGACCATTTTTGAACTTTGCATGCCATGAGGAAGGGAATGTACATTCTGGTGGTGGGGAACTGGTGACATGGAGTTGGGGATTGAAATGCATTGTATCATCAACTTAAGTAACTAGTCTTTATTGATCTGTGGACTTTTGTCCGGACAACTCTTTTGTCATGGTCATTCTTACGTGAAGTATATTGGTCCTCGGTAATAATGAGCCTGTAGACTGACGCAGCTTTGCCGGCAACTTGATATACCCACTCGTCGCACCCTCTGCGTACCTAAGCTGCAACTAACTGGGAACCCATCCTGGGCTGTAATAATTTACCGCCTAATGGGCGCAGAAAGGCAGGTCTAATGAATACCTACCTCAAGTCTCCTCAAGTCTCCTTTCTACTTAGGTAGGTAGTGCACATGTGTTCGGTTGCGCCTACCACTCCAAGACATGTACAATCGAGCCAGCAAACCTGGTTACGCCTCTCCCTTCCGCGCATAAGAACTCCTTTACTCTTTCAATACCTCCTCGCTTCCAAAGCCAAACCCTCCATCCGCGCTCGTTATATTCTACCTGCACACATCAACAGCATCTACTCGTTGACAATGTCTGAGCAACAACCCGAGATTGCGCAAAACAATGGGCCTGGAGGCTGCTCTGCGCCTGTGCCGCACGAGGAGCCTGCCGAACATGGGCAGCCTGAGGCCGACCGAGACAGTGGCCTCGATAGCGATCATGAAGCCGACTCCAGGCCGTTTTCGGTGAATAGCTGCCCGGACGAGGACCCTGGGGACGCCGAGCTCCCACAGCTCCCACACGAGGAACATGCCCAGGATGGTGGTGATGATGACGAGGGCCCCGAGGACTCTGAAGACCCTGAGGACCCTGGGGAATCTGGGGACCCCGAACACCCACAACCCCTACACGAGGAACATCCTCAGGATGGTAGTGATGATGGCGAGGACCCTAAGGACCCTGGACTCTCACAACTCCTACACGAGGAACATCCCCAGGATGATGATGACGACGACGACGACTCTGACGACTTCCCACCGTTCGGCCCCGAACCTGTCAACCCACTCCTACCACCGGTTTTACCGTTTCAACCAATACCGTTTCAGCCAATGCCGTTTGAAGCAATGCCGTTTCAACCAATGCCGTTTGAACCAATGCCGTTTGAACCAGGCACAGAGACAGAAGACCCGATCCTAGTTCGTCCTTGGGGAAGGTTTTTTTAGAGTGAATCCCGCTGCAGATTATGCCACACCCTTTTACGTTCCGAAGTCTACTACATTATTAACAGCCAACCCAATACAGTGTGGGTAGACCCCGAGCACTGCTACTTCTGTTCTTATGCACGTTCTTGGCTGCTTGCTACGCAGCACGAGAGACCGCCGATGCACAGCATCCTGTTGATGGCACGTCGTGTGGTAGCGGATCGAGATGTTCTTTTCCACCGAACTCAACACATGCTCGGTGCAATAGCCCTCGATCAACACCGACGGAGCGTACAACGGAGGGACTTGATACGACGACACTGGGCCTAAGTCCCCTTCCCATATTTTACGGCTCTATGGCTTAGCCCTTACCAGACTTCGACGGTCATTGGGATTTAGACCTCAAGGTTTCGGGTTGAAAACACGATAACGACTATGGGAGCTTTGCAAGGGGGCCTCTGTTAGACACTCTCATCGCGAGGATAAGCCCCTTTCTGATCGGTATTGGGTAAAGAGGTTGGAATGAACAGCGCATAGTCAGCTATAACTTCAATACAGCGCACTCGGTATTCTGTTGCCTTTATCTGCTGTGCCCCGAGCAATACTGTGACCACAGCTGCCAAATATCAGCTGGGACTTATACCATACTCTTTTCGAAAGGTCTCATCCTAACCCCCGCCTAGAGGAGGTTGGCATGAGCAACCAAGACTTCCCGACGCAGATCTAGGAGATGAAGGTCCGCTCGTCTGGCCTTGTTAGGAACGCCACCAGAGCCCAGCAAACTACCCCTGCAGCTGATGGACCGTTGAGAGAGAGTTCATGAACCCAATGCCCACGGAATGTTCCATGAAACGATGGACTATTTCTCGCGAGAGTTTAGCCTTCGGGAAGAGTGGTCGATCAATTTGGTGTACATACCTGGAACTTTGTTTTGCATTCGACATGGCGGCGATAGCAGTCCATCATGATCGGGTGTGTGCAACCACGGCAGGTACCGCACCCGAGGTGCTACTAGTTGACTGGCGGCATGGCGGAAGCTGGCTGCCGGCTCTCGAAGGAATCTGGAGAATCTGGAGGATCCAATGACTAGTAAATATTCCGTTAAACGGCATCATGGCGCCTGCGCGACATGGTGGCGCGGCTTGGTAGCGGGCGTTCCTGGGACCCGTTTTGACTTGGGGCGTCATGTACGGTTGGTCGTTGTGATGCTGGAGAGTCAATTCACAGTATCATGACTCTTGGGTTCAGGAGGCAGATGCCACGCCGACGGTAGAGTCCATTAACGGAATAGCTCGTTACACAGTCGTGCTAAGGGAGGGATGCCAGCATGAGGGTCCAGAACCCAATCCGAAGACTTTTTGATGGACGGCGGTGGTGGCAGTGAAAGGAACGGCCTGTGAGGGAGGATCGCGTGGCAAAAGCTTGACGTGGACGGCGCCGAGATGGAGAATTCACCACGAGGTCTGCCTCGTGGAACAATATTGGATGTCGAGAGGCTTTACTGATTAGGTTACTGGGTGTGGGTACCTCAGGCGCCAAGACCATGACAATTCCGTTTCTGGATACATTCCTTTCTCTCATCTAGATATGTCATGGCCAGACATGATATGATGCATCTTTCCTCTCCCTTCTCTTCAAACCCCGTCCTTCCCGCCACTGTCACCTTGAACCTTTCCTTGGTGGGCGTGGGCCAGCAATCAACGCCAAGATACAGTGCCAGTTGCACCGCGTCTCAACCCCCCCAATATGACATGTGCTTTTTCGCGTCTCATCTTGATCACCGTTGATCCCTGGGTTGTTTCATCCGACCGTCACTCCTGCGAGGCGAGGACGCAGACGCAGCCACAGTTCATGGTTCACTTCTGATTCCGTTCACCTATTGCCCTCTCCAGAACTACATCCTGCATCACAAGGTCTTATTCGAGCGGGACCATCCAGTCCCTACCGGCATTCGAAAAACTTCTCCAATTGAGACATTGGAGAATATTTCTCTCCGCCCAAACAAGAACCTCCAAGAGCCGTCTCGGCGGACCGTTGGACGCAGGTCAGCACTCCCACCGCTTGATATATGTATGCTGCCAGCCACTGACGCCCATACAGGCTGAATCATCCGACAATCCGATTCCCATCTTGCTAGTCGCGCACGCTGAATATCGCAATCATGTGTCGCATGGTGGTTTTCAAAGGCATCTGCACGCGCTGCGGCAGCCCCCAGACCTGGACAGATCTGACACAAGAACTCTCGTGTCTCGAGGCCAAGAACAAGGGATGGTTTGGACAGTGTAAGCGGGGCATTCATCTCGAAGAGCACAATTTCGACCAGGAATGCTCGAGCTGCGCCAACGAGGATGAGGGCATTGGCGACCTCGACGAGGAGCTGACGGCAGCTTTTCAGCATACAACGCACGATCAGAGCAATCTCGGCAAGAGAAGCGCTGCCGAGGAACATGGGGAGGCGAGCAGCGAACGCAAGAAGCAGAGGACTTGACAGATACCACCGGCATACCATGTAATGTACGAACATGGACACGCGGCCTGATTTCGGGGAGTTTTACTTGCAGGCGGTTTTTTGCTGGCGTTTGTTGCTGGACTGGGCTCATTGGGCTTGCCATCTAGTGCAGGAGTTGATGGTTTATTTGGCAACATGGAATGTATATTAAACCCTGTCATGGGTTGAACATGAGGCGTTTTCGACGTTGTGAGGAGAGACCGGCTCTTTGCCCAAAATGCATCAACATCACGGCTTCTTTTCTTACTTCTATAACCTAGAGAATAAACTTGATAACGTGTAGTCTTCTCTATCCCAAACTCACTCTTATCTTCCCACCGCACGGGCGACGCGTCACTGGGCACAGGAGTGGTCACCATGATGTCGGGTTAGTCCTTAGGTAATGATCGATACAGGTTGAGTCCACATTGAACTTAAGGGCTCGTTGCAAAAATATTGCCTGGTTTTGCGTGACGAAACGCCAAGACGGAGCAGACCCGGGAGTGCTCCAATGCGGTAGGCGTAATAAGAGGGGCCGTGCTCCGCTGGGACCGGGACCCACGCGGAAGAAATACCGTTGACAATAACGGGGGATGCGGAGACAGAGTTAAGAATATTGATACACGAGTGCTAATTCTGTGGTGTAAATTGCTTCAAATTTTCAAGTTCTAACATAACATATATATCATGCTCTGCGGTAACTCCTATCGCCACCCAATGCTCAATCACGCTTCCACATTTCCAATCGTAAGAATCTGTCTTTCCACGAAATCAAACATCTTCATCGCCTCGTTCTCCAACCTGATCTCATTTGCCCTCTTCTTGAAGCTGTCATCTCCCAGAACACGCTCCACGCCCGCCCTCACCTGCGCGGGACTCGGCCATCCCGTCCGGAGGTTGACCGCAACACCGCTCCACTCGCCGCGCATCGCGATCTCGGGCTTGTCCTCGGTCTCGCCGGCGAGGACCAAGGGCACGCCGTTGGTGACGCCGTGGAGGAAGCCCCCATATCCCGCGTTCATGACGAACACGGATGCGTGAGGGAGGAGCACGTCGTAGGGGAGGTAGTCGATGACGCGCGTGTTGGACGGGATGGAGACGTCGGCGGGGAGGCTGGTGTCTTTATGGCCGAGGATTGCCACGACGAGGAGGTCGTCGCGATCGGCGAGGGCTTGGATCGCGGGGATGAGGAGGTCGGTGTAGTCTCGTGCGACAGTGCCCTGTGTCACGGCAATGATGCGGCGGTCACCGCGCTTCACGTCCTCCCACCAAGAAGGATAGACAAAGTCGGCGGGGATAGGCTTGGGGGTTAGGCAACCAGCGAACTTGACGTTTGAGGGCATGTCGGAGCGGGGATACTCGAGGCTGGGAGGGCACATCTGGAGCGTCACGTCGTGCATGAGCATCCAGTGATGGAAAGGCACTTGAGGCTCGAGCACCTCAGTCGTGCCCAGCTCCTTGAGGACCTTGTCCTGGTAGGCGATGGGCTCAGCAAAGGGACCCGCCACCATCATCTGGTTCAGCAGCTGATTTCTCACCCGGCCGGACTCGGTCGAGTCAGGAGGGAGACCAGGCCCGCCAGGGCCGGTATCAATGCTGGTTGCAACGTAGGGCACAACGTGCAGATTGACCACCTTGGGCCGAGCAGTGAAGCCCTTGGGGAGTGGTGCGCCGAGGGAAAGCGGGATGGCGCCCATGTAGAAGGTTTCAGGGACGAGGACGACCTCGCGCTCGGCATCTTTCGCCCGGATTTCCTCGAGGACCTGCCTGAGGACCCGCCAGCGCTCGGGGATCTGGCCGATGAAGATGTACTTCATATCGTACAGCAGCCGAGGGATACCCGGAGGGACCGCATTGCGCTCGGCCTCCATCTTGGGGTTGAACATGGATGCGAGGGGCACATGGTTGGCTCCAATGCCCTTGATGAGGCTCTCGAACTGGACGCCGCCGATGAAGGTGACTTCGAAGCCGCGGCGGATGAGCTCTTCGGCGATCCTTACCAAGGGATTCGTGTGGCCATCTGCAGGAGCAGCGGCAAAGACGAGATGAGGTTTCTTGGACGTGGTAGAGCTAACAATGGTTGTATGCTCGATGCTAGCAACCAGTTCGGCCATGGTAGACGTGTTGGGCGGCATGTTATGGAGAAAAGTAAAGAAACGATTTGCTATGAAGAGAGGATCTCGCTCAGAATTGGGCGTGCAGAATACAGAGGATTTGAGCCGGCCTTTTCTATATGAGCTGTTCATCTCAGGGTCCTCATTTCCTGCAACATACTACGTATATCATGTCCCCTAGCATCACCCGATTGTCAAGGTCCAGAGTAGACCTATTAAGCACCCTAGATTAAAATCTGACGGGAGATTTTAGGATGAAAGAAGCAGACCAAGGGCAATATAGGGCTGTATCCCTGGAATAGACCATGTCAGCATGTTGCTTGACCAATAAGCCCGGACACGTTATGGAGTTGTTGCGCGAAGCCTGCTACCGCGGATCGACTTATCGCCGCTGTCGCAGCATCAGCCCTACCCAGCACCGCCAGCCATTCATTATCTAGCTTGGCAACTTGTATAAATTATACCAAGTTATCTACTTCGCTTCGCTCAAGCGGCAAAGAATAACAGACCGCACCCGCGCCAAGGGGCGGCCGCCTCAGTCGCGTCTCGGGCGGTGCTGCTTCGCCCTACGCTAACGTTTAGATAAGTCAAATAGATAGATGGCCAATTTATTAGCTTTAGCTTGCTGTAAATACAGTAAATACAGTCAGAAAACTGCTTATGGAACAGCTCAGTGCCTCTTTGATAAGATATTAAAAACGCTAACAACCCAAGATCTCGGCAGAAGTCTGTCAATCAACATGGACGGTAGCTGTTCTTGGATAGGGGTCATTGTGAAATCACAACGCCCCCAAGGCCCGGACCAAGCAATCCATCCCTCACGCAGGTAAGCTGTGCTCAACGCTTTGTGGCTGTGTTTCCACATGCTCATTCTTCATCACCCAACCATCAGCCAATAACTTGCAGTGAGAATGACTCAAGAGTAGGCCAAGAGTAAGCCCAGAACCTTGCTGTGATGGCTCAGGGCCTTGGATGGAGAACCGGCATTTAGAGCACTTGGGGTGCGTCGGATACCTAGTATTTGTTTGCTGTTCAACCAGCAGGCCACATGAGGACTTGGGCCGTGGCCTCTCGGGGATTTGTTCTCCTCTCTTGTGTATGGGAGACGGCATAACTTGTTCCTCGTCAACTCGACACGTTGCAGTGACACCGTGCAGGCTAATCGAAGAGGCCAAAAGTGATTTTAGCAGAGCCATAGCCGCGGTGGGAAAATTGTCTCGGCCTCAGGTGTCGTTATGATTATCAGTCTCTGCATTGCGGCTTTGCCCTTTCCGTCCCCATATACTTTTGAGATGTTAACAGCCTACTAGAGAATGGAAGAGAGGGAAGACCGAGTAGGCTTTTTTTTTCAAGCCCACCGTGGTGAATATGAGGGGAATCATCCCTATGTATTGACAGTGCCGATCTTTGGATCGCCGATAGTCGAGTTTGTGACTTGACATGCGAGAAGATTGGCAACTGTCTTGATGACACACTGTATTGCCAACTCTGAATGTCCGCGCCCGGCAGCGTACCCTCGCTTAACGCTCGAGCGTCAGACCGAAGCATGACTGGGATGGGCTAGTGTCTTGATCGACTTGGTAAGATCGGGTGCAACAGAGCGGTTAGGACAGACCTCGACGTTTGAGCGAGCACGCAAGGGCACCGACGCTTGTATGATCTTCGTCTTTTGTTTCTCGCCTATTATAGCTGTGAGATCAGGCCGTAGTCCTTGCTACTGCTTATGCCGTCCCCAGTTGAGGGTATCACGAGGATCTGGGGTTTGATGCGTCATGCTCCCATCCCGCAGCCGTCGGGTGCTTGCAGGATATCCCTTTGTCAAAGACAAAAGAGGGCGGACGGCGCCCGAAGCTGCGACCACAGCGAACAAAAGCCTGGAAACGTTGCCGAGAGTTCTTGGGACAAGACTTTTAGTACAACTTGGTCCAACGACTTGTTGCGAGCAGAGACAGGTGTCGACTCGCTTTTGACGGGGATTTGCTAACCTCCCATATGCAGAATCACTTGGCCCGTTCATGAACCCGCAAAAACTATGTTTCACGATGGAATTAACGGCATCTGGATAGTTTCCCCCTTGAACGCTCAAAACAACAGTAGCTCGTTAACCGTTTCAGGGGAGTCAAGGTGTCATCGCACTCGGACGAAAGCCACGAGAGAAACACTGCTGGAGCCTCGCACAGAGCCAAAAATGGAACGTGTTCGAGCAAGAAAGTCGATTCAACTTTACTGTCCAGTTGGACGACTTCCTCGTGATGAGTGACCTGGCCTCGCACATGTTTGGAGGAGACGAGGTCTTGTCTTTGTAGCACTTTCCTGATGACTTGGTCGGCAGGCACGATGTGAACGAACTGTTAAAACCATCGGTTCTTCCAGGCCATGATAGACCGTTCGTGTCTGCTAGAGGCAGGCTCATCAAAACTCTTCTCGACCGCACTCCCTCCACAGCCGCAATCCTTCCCACAGCAACACCCCGGTCAAGTATCGACACGATGCGCAATGCTTGGTTGCTTCTGTATCTCTCGGCGTCCGTTTGCCGCGTGCTGTCAGCTGTCGTGAGAGTCGAGTCAAGCCAGGCAGACTGGGATCTGTCCAGGCCTTTGAACGGATTTTCCTTCGAACGAGCCAAGGCCCTGACCGCGAAAACCCCCGATCGCACTAGTACTCATGTGTCACGATTGAAGAGCCTTGAGGGCAAGACTCGAGTCCATAAGAGATCTGCCATCTCCCTTCTTGCACGGCCCATCCACCCAGCGCCAGGCAAAGTTGCAGGGCACTACCAGAACATCTCCGCTGTAGGCGGCTTCTCGACCACGTATGCGATTCAATGCGGGTGGGATGGTGCACCTGTTTGGCTCATATTTGATACTGGAAGCTCTGATACGTGGGCAGTCATGTCTGGCTTCAGGTGTGAGGACAACTTGGGGAATAGACATGGCCGGGCTTCGTGTGGCTTCGGTCAGCCGTACATCAGCGACTTTGGCCATGATGCACTGCCAGAAGTGCACTTCCATCGAACGTATGGATCTGGAGAAGATGTTTCGGGCCCAATGGGGCTTTCCGATATCTCTTGCGGCGGTGTTTCGGCCTCAAAGCAACAGGTCGGCTTGGCCAACAGAACCTACTGGCACGGTAACAACGTCACGGTTGGTATTCTTGGCCTGGCATATCCGTCTCTGACCAGCGGCTATTTGGGAGGTCCAGCGGACGAGACAGAATGGAACAATCTCCCATACATCCCTTTCCTCACAAAGGTCATTGCACAAGGCTCAATGGACCCTGTCTTCAGCGTCGCCATCAACAGAAACTCCAGCGACGGGGTGCTGGCTTGGGGTGGACTGCCCCCGATGTACTGGCAGCACGGATCGTTTGCAGCAACCGACCTCATAGTGGTAGGCTGATCCTCACTGCTTGAGCGTTCAACATGTTGTGCGAAATTACTAACAAGTACCTTGCTCTTAGGCGAAGCTTGTCGATCGTGAGAAGACTGCTTGGGAACACTCCTTCTACACCATAATACCGGATGGCTTGGCATGGGGCACCACGACCGACACAACAAAGTACCCCTATGTTGTCGACACAGGAACCACGATGATGCATGTGCCTCCTCGTAAGATGAACTGCTTCCCAAACGTTGCGCTAAAGTTACTAAGCTCTACCTATAGCCCTCGCGGAAACTATTGCTGGAGCCTTTGAGCCTCAAGCCGTGTATATGTATCAATGGGGATCATACTTTGTCCCTTGCAATGCCATCGCCCCTCACTTCGCCGTCATCATCTCAGGAACTCGGTTCTGGATCAACTCGGCTGATCTGATATACCAGGATCTCGTGGACCCGGCGACTGGGTACTGCGCCATTGCCATTTCCAGCGGCGGGCCTGGGCCGTATATCCTGGGCGACGTGTTCCTACAGAACGTAGTGGCCGTCTTTGACGTGGGTGGTGCGGAGATGCGCTTCTATCCGAGAACGTGATCTACATGGCTTCACGTGTAACGGCAACCATGCAACTCTGTGGCGTGATGATGGGTACCGTGGTTCGGCAAATCGAGAGATCTGGCCTAGGATGGCTTGATGACCATAGTACTGGGTTAATAATAGTGAATATCTGAGTAGTGATGGGGAGATGCCAATTTGCCCTTGAATTGACAAGCTGGAAGCTCGGATGTTACAAGATGGAAAGGGTTGAGGTCATGAAGACGGCAGTTGGAGGAGGCGAAATGAGACAAGGACTACGATCAATCATTTCAATGACAAAATGAAGCCCTGCATGCTTAGCCACGGATGCTGACATGACAAAGAAAGCACTTATCACCAGAAGGGTTCAGTCCTTCACAAGAGCCTAACCATTTCTTTGCCAATAGGCCCATTTCTGTTGGCTGTTCTTTGTTGGGGACGTGCCGCTGCGCCGTTGTTCAGTTGGGAGGATCTGTTCCTAGAACCAAATTAAGTGATGTGTCTGCTTCTCAACCTTGACACTCGTAGAATTAGAGAGAACACTTGGGGTTCTCAAAGAGGTGAACGAGACTTGGTCTGAGAGATAGCTAGACCAAGAACATGCTTGGATTACTGAGGGCTCCCAGGACAAAGGGACCAATCCACACAGGCGCGAACAAAGGGAGTACGATTAGAGGACAGGGCATTTTTGAAGCAAGAATACAATGCCTTGGCACATTATTTCGTCGTGTTCCCGCCTCTTCGCTGTTCTTGTTCGCTTAGGAAGCCTACACTGTTTGCTGAACAAGCTCTTTGTGTGATCAAGAACAGCTTCAGCCGTTCATGCTCAAAGCAACCGCTTCTCTCAACACGATTGTATATAACAGCCGCCATCCAGCCAGCTAGCCATGGTCTCGTTCAATCATCCACACTTGCCGAGTCAACACAGCGCTTACCTACCAACCGAACAACACAAGATTACCTTCGCACCGCCGTTCCAACATGCCCATCTTCTATAGCTTCATCTTCAGGGCCATACTGTCCGTTGTGATAGTTGGATGGACCAGGCTCTTCTTCGCCGCGGTCGCGTCGCAATCCACGCTTGTGGAATTCTTGGTAGGTGACAACTTCACCGAGCCCCCTTTCTGGGCGCTTTACTTCGTATTTTTGTTTCTGCTGATTGCGCTCGACCTCTGCTATCTGCTTCTTAAGCTCTGCTGGTCCCTTTGGGCTTACATGGCCGAGAGTGTCCTCGGTGCGGTGCTCTTGGCTGCAGTTGTTCATTACGGACGCGTATTCGGATGAAGCTGAACGGTTGGGTATTGTGTAATCTACAGAGTAGTCTACAGAGTAGTCTACAGAGTAGGAGTTAAGGGGGCTTTTTACTGTATTTATTAGGATGTCGCGAGCTGTCCAATTCCCCCTGGCGCGCTCTGATTGGTCGAGACCGGCCCCTTTTGTATTACAATTGGCTCAACGCCGCTTTCATTTGTTGTAGAAATCAACGCTCTTACAACCCTCTTTTGTCTGCTCACTTTTGGTGATGATAACTCTTGTGACAACTTGGCATCCCCTTTTCATATGCATAAGAAGTCAGTTGACTTTAACAGCGATTATTATGCTATGGTCTATAAGCAGTAGGTTCTAGGATATAAACCGAGAAGCTTTGGCACGTGAATTAAACATGGCCTCTCTCCGCGTCCTGCAGCAAATGTTGATAACATGAGAAACCTTGGTCTCAAGGAATGGATTTCAGCCAGTCTGCCTCAGCCAAGATATTAAAACTTCAAGTTTTATTGGTCGCAAGCTGAGAAAAAAACGAATCATCATCCTCCAATTTATTCCCGTTCTCTATGAAACTTTTAGTGGGCGGTTCAATATCGGGGGGCTACCCATTGCATGGAGGTTTACTTGAGGCAAACAAGAATGTCAATTTCTAAAACCAATTTTTTTGAATAAAAAAAAGGGTACTTGAGACCCGAACACTTATGAAATAGGCATTGTTCCCCTAAATAGCGTGAAAGAACCCAGTCAAAGGAGTAGCTGAGTTGGACCATTTTGGATTTGCCAGTGGTTCGCAAGACAAAGAGTCGAGTCGACAATAGGTATAAGCAAAGGAGTCAGTGCCTCTATGAGATATTTCTGAGAATAGCCCATGCCTTGGCCTGTTCTTCTGCCCATACGCTCCGTCTTTGTGATTGCGTACGCTTGTTCGCTGTTCTCAAAGAGCTTTCATGCTTGAACAATATCCTCGTGTCCTTCTCAACAGGATATAATAATGCTCGTCGTCCATCCCATCAACCATATTCTCACACACTCACCTACACTTGACGGAACAAACACAAAACTATCCAACTATCCAAGCCAACGGAAATCTCTCGAACCCAGCCATTCGCAGTATGTCTTCTCTCTTTTTCTCTCTCATCCCAAGCAAGGAAGTTTTCTTGGTTCCTCTCTCCAAGGGCCTGCTTTCTACTTGGATTGGTAAGTACCTCCCTTGACTCCTTCAGTAGATGCAGTCTAATCACTAGATTGCAGGCATTTGGGACACGAGCTCCTTGTTCCCTTTCTGGCAGCTAGTATTGCTTTCCGCGTTGCTATTGGCTACCACCGATCTCTTGTATCGGCACCTGAAATTCCACTGCCCTCTTGGAGCTTACATGGTGAAGATTACTCTCGGGGCAGTGTTTCTTGCTATCGGTTATCAGTTTTCCCAGTTTTTGATGGCCCTGAAATAGTCCTGGCGAAACCTGGCGATGGTCTCAAGTACGATGTCGACATGGTATTATTGACGACTTGAGGTAGGACAAGAGTTGTTTATGTAGCACATAGAGCTTATTGGATGTACTTTACCTTAAAATATGCGGTATCATCTTCAAACCAATATCGTGATCGGCAAGATGGCCATGCATGGTATTCATGCCAGGCCTTCGTCCTTCTGGTCTTGATATCTTGGCCAATATTCACAACACGAGTCTGGCATGAAAGCGCAATTAAACGGGAGCGGTCAACAGAAGTGATGGCGCCACAGGCAAGGGACGCGATGCGCCATTCGACGGTGGGATGCTTATCGCGATAACAGGCAGTGGAGGCTCGTGATTATCGCTCCCAAGGCCTTGCTCACCTCGTGCTTCAGTTCGGTTACAACCTCCACCATCAATCTTGACCGAAATAATCGCCGACAGACCCAGCAACGCATCCTCACCGACGATTCGCATCACGAGAGAGCCCGGGTATCAACATGAGAGGTGTCGCAGCAGGACCTCCGTCGCCAGCGCGAACAAGGGTGCGCGGGGACACCTGGACCTTCAGCGAGGTGAGAGATAATGTTTCTTCTGTCAACACCAGAGACTTCCCCCCTGATCAGCCCGGGGCCTGTTCCTGTCGCTCAAGCGGGCGAATCCGGCGACGATGAGCTACGGGTCATGGATTCATCACCCTCCTGTTGTCGTGAAGCGGCAGGGCGGTGTGAGGACATGGCAAACCTGGGGTGGGCGCCGAGAGGGGACCCCACGCACGGAGAGCGAAAGGACCTGCAGCACCAATATCGAAGGCTATTCGAAAATCTGGGCAGGTCAGAAGATGGATGATCCAGTCACGGCACGAGTTTGAATGCAAACATGGGTCGAGAGAGGCACCGGCAAGTGGTTGACCCTGAAGGTCCAAGGTCATCAACCCCAAGGGGTCCCCAGGGCCTTGGGGTCCCCAGGTGAGAAGGCATGACACGACAGCGGCGGGAGTGGTGCCAACTCGGACAGACCCGGAGCCAGAAAGAGTCTCGTGGACGGCGTCTCTGGTGGCGGTTCCTGCAGCTCACCCCAGACCGACCGACCCGGCCACGGCTGATGCCCGGGAATGGGCACGGGGCGGGTCCGAGATTGGATCTGTCACCATCAGTGCCTGTTTGCTGGAGCTCTGATGATAGTGACTCCGAAGAGCGAGTGAGCTGCTGGAGTGACACTAGGTTTGGGCCGGTCGTCGGTATCCGGGTGAAGTGCCTGAATACGGGTTGACCGTTGACCACCTCCAGGCTCACATGCTGGCACATCCTTCGTTTCTCTCTGTCGCGGGTGACCGAAATCTAGTCTTTTAATGCCTGATGCTCAGGTCGCCTTGCCCGGCCTGACCGGGAGGATCCGGAGGCACGTCACGGCGGACAGATGCAGTGAGGGCTGAGCTAGCCGGCTTCCTGGCAGCTTTGTGGCATTCTTCCCCCACCCTCGGCAAAGGCAAAAGAAGAATGAGTGGAGGCGGCAGAATGGCCTCTGGCCGGGACTGGAACCCCGTCTTCAAGCCCAGCTCAACCCAGGGGCTTAGCACGACGTGATGAGGCACGAGGGACGTGGCTCCAGTCCACGTCCCTTTATCGATATTTGACGGTGGCTCCCTCGCGGCCTTCTTACAGGGCGTCCATCCTGGCCTTCAGGGCCCGTTCCGGGGCATTTCTACACGCACGGCGTCCCGAGCGGGGGTTTGGCCCGCGGCGGTGGATCGCAAACGCGGGCATTGGCGGGGCAGAGACGAGCTGGGATTGGCCTGTCATGGTCATGCATCCATCTCAATCGTCATTCATGATGGAGCCGCGACCCCGAGAAAGACGATGCAAGCCGCATGCCGGACATGATTTTTTCCATGGAGCTCCGTGCTCGTGCTTGGAAGCTGCTTAATAGCTTAAGCTAATACGTCGCCTTGACTGCTGCTTGTTACAGCACGAGCTCCGCTGTGGCCTGGTATCGCGCGTTGCTTTGCTCAGCTGCTCGCCGCTCTCTGCACCGACGACTCGACTCCTCCAGCCCGAATCGCAATCGCGACCAAGCTAACTACCTTGCATCTCTCCTCTCTTTCTCCTCCTGCTCCGTCCTCCTCCTCTTCTGCTCCCGAGCCATTCATACTGTACAAAGGGGCTACCTCTTTTCAGCCCATCCATCCCCAATCCTCTTGCATACATACAACCCCTCATCCTCATCCCCCGCCTCCAACAGCTTCTTCCCGAGCCCGGTTCCCTTCCCCCGGAATCTGCAGATCGCATCGTTTGATCGCTTTTCTCTCGCCTCAAGACTCGACCATTTCACCGTCGCCGCCGCATACACGAACTACATACTGTTACTGTTCGCTGGAGCGTTGTATCGATAGTCCAGTCCCCACCCAACAAGCCGACGCTGCTCTTCTCTGCTACCTTGCTGCTTGCTTGCATCTGCAGTGGTTGCCTCGATTCCACTCTGGTAGGATCGATTGGGTGTGCCATCGACCTCCACAGGGAAAGAGCATCTCGCCTACAGTACACTGTACTTGCCGTTCCCGCCTCATCTGATCTCAGCTGAGCTGCTCTGGCGCCTTCCAACTGTCGCGGCTAGACCTCGCTCGCTCGCCCTTTCCTCCACACGCTCTACGCGAAGCCCTCACCATCACCATCTCGTCTTCCATTGAACCAGCCTCACCTCATCCTCGTCAACTTGTTGGCTGCTTCATGTCTCTGCAGTATTGGAGCTTTCGTACACTCCATCTACCATTGACTCGCCTTCCTCTTCACCCTTGACCGCGCCGCTGCTCAGTAGCAATCTTCGTTTTCGCCCATCTCAACTTGGATCCGCCTAATCTCCACCCCCCTTATATCACCCTACCGCGAATCAAAAATCGCAATGCCTTCTCGAACTAACGGCGTCGGTGTCCAGGTCGAGGACACAAAGATCTGTGTGGTCATGGTCGGCCTGCCTGCCAGAGGCAAAAGTTACATAGCCCAGCGAGGTCAGTCTTGTCCCTCCCCTAGGCTGCCTTGCCAAGCTCCTATCATGACTGACACTCCCTAAGCCCAGCGTTATCTCCAATGGCTCTCCATCCCAGCCCAGACATTCAACGTCGGCAACTACCGCCGCAATGATGCCCCTCAGCCCAAGGCCGACTTCTTCGACACCAACAACCCAGAGGGAGAGCGCAAGCGCCGTGCCGCCGCCGAGGCTGCTGTCGCCGACATGCTTGCCTGGTTCCGCTCTGGCGGCACCGTCGGTATCCTCGATGCAACCAACTCGACACAGGAACGTCGCAAGTGGGTTCTGGAGGTTTGCAAGGCCAACGGCATCGAGGTCCTCTTTGTCGAGAGCAAGTGCGACGACGAAGAGCTCATCATGGCCAACATTCGCGATGTCAAGACTACTAGTCCGGACTATCGCGGTCAGGACCCAGAGACTGCAGCTCTCGACTTCCGCAACCGCATCCGCAACTACGAAAAGGTCTACTGTACTATCGACGCTAACGGCGAGGAGTCCCATTTGACCTACCTCAAGATCATGAACGTCGGTAAGCAGGTCATCATCAGTCGCATTCGGGACTACCTGCAGAGCCGAATTGTTTATTACCTCATGAACCTTCACATCCGCCCTCGCTCCGTCTGGCTATCAAGGGTAAGACATTTTCCCCTCATTTATCAAGACATCCGCTAACCCCCTCGCAGCATGGAGAATCTTTGTACAACCTGGATGGGAGAATCGGCGGAGATACCCTCCTTTCTCCCCGCGGCGAGCAGTATGCTAGGAAACTCCCTGAGCTTGTCCGAAAATCAGTTGGTGTATGACCAGCTCTATCTCTGCCATGTTAATCAATGCTGACACCAAGTCTCAGGATGATCGCCCGCTTACAGTGTGGACATCGACCCTTCGACGAACCATTGCCACTTCTCGCTTCCTTCCTCAGCATTATAACCAACTTCAGTGGAAGGCTCTTGACGAGCTTGACTCTGGCGTGTGCGACGGTTTGACCTACCAGGAGATCAAAGACAGATACCCCGAGGATTTTGCCGCCCGTGACGAAGACAAGTACAACTATCGCTACCGTGGCGGAGAATCATATCGCGACGTTGTCATCCGTCTCGAGCCTATCATCATGGAACTGGAGCGAAGCGAGGACATCCTGATTGTCACCCACCAAGCTGTTCTGCGATGCATTTACGCCTACTTCATGAAGAAGGACCAGGCTAAGAGCCCCTGGATGAACGTTCCTCTTCACACCCTCATCAAGCTGACCCCTGGGGCTTATGGCACCGAAGAGGTGCGCTACGAGGCCAACATCCCTGCCGTCAGCACTTGGCGAGGCAAGGGCAGCACGGCCAAGCATGAGAACCCGGCTCCCGAGGTCTTGTAGGGCAAGACACAGCAACGGCGCAGGTAATCGACAAAGCCTCGTGACCCGAGCCTTGAGTGCATATGATGCTTCAGGGCAGGTTATGGGAGATCGCCTCTCACGCCCAGTGGATGACATTTTTACGAATTGAAATGAGCAAGCATGTGGAACAGGTCTGGGTGAATGAGGAAACGACAAACTTGGAGGATCATCCTATGAATATCAGTGACGAAGGCAACATGTTGAGTGCTGTCCTCTACGACTATGGGTTTCGGAAAACAAAGCATTGTTGGGAAGCTGTCATGAACGGCACAATGGGAGGTTCGGTATGGCTCTGTACAAGATCAACGGCGTTCTTTTGCCATTCTCAATGACGGATAAGGCTGGATAATGACACTAGGGTGTCAAAAAATGCTACTAAATCAAAATAGTGCAGATAAAAGTGAGCTATGAAATTGCTTGATTGTGGACGAAGTCTCTTGTGGAGGGGTACGCGAGACTCTGCGCCATGAACTCGTTCGATAACATAGCGTTTTCTTATGGCACATCCAGCCTACTTTGAGCGATTTGATTCATCCATCGGCTCATCTCAACATATTGTCCTCTCTCAATTTCTATGTTCGAACCAGCCACCCACCATCGAATGTGGTATCAATGGTGCTCTTCGTCGTGGTAGCTTGAGTTATTAATCAAGGCAGATATGGCCTCGAGGGCTTAATCTGAAGCATCGAGTGACAAAGGCCGAGATTCAGCTTATCCTTTGTCCGTGGTCACTATGGAGCGCCAGCTAAGTGGCTCATTACTAACTAGGAATCGCGGAGCATGAATCGAGAGGACTCACAGGTTGTTACCGTAGGTTATTGGGTATCTCAAGTGTTGCCCCCCCCAGCCATCATCCTCGACGCTCGCCTCCGGCTGGGATCCTAAGGTTGCGGCAGCAGGTGGGGAT